>CM060967.1:3864783-4049783 GCA_030765045.1 Tenodera sinensis | reverse complement strand
CAAGTTATATTCTACATAACCTGAAAATTTCAACTTTATCGATCAATATTTACTGCAAAAAAGCTTACCCCAAAGCACAAAAATTGTTATATGGAGAAAAATCTGTTTAAAGTTTTGGAACACACTTACTGGAAATATTGCAAGAGTCTAAATAAATTTGAAATACACCAGTTTCCAGGTGGATTTGACACATAATATTTAATGGCCATATTCTGGACATATTAAAGACAACATTTCTTCAACAAATGTTTTCTCAATTTTTGGCCATTTTGGTACCAGAGTGGCCCCTTAAGTTTAATATCTTTTAAGGATAATACTATAACGACATGACTATATTATGTTGCTATGGTAAGAAGCAACATTTGTCACCTTGTAAACCCAGCTTCCTAACAAGGAGATTGGAACCAACATTTGTCACCTTGTAAACCCAGCTTCCTAACAAGGAGATTGGAACCAACATTTGTCACCTTGTAAACCCAGCTTCCTAACAAGGAGATTGGAACCAACATTTGTCACCTTGTAAACCCAGCTTCCTAACAAGGAGATTGGAACCAACATTTGCCACCTTGTAAACCCAGCTTCCTAACAAGGAGATTGGAACCAACATTTGTCACCTTGTAAACCCAGCTTCCTAACAAGGAGATTGGAACCAACATTTGTCACCTTGTAAACCCAGCTTCCTAACAAGGAGATTGGAACCAACATTTGTCACCTTGTAAACCCAGCTTCCTAACAAGGAGATTGGAACCAACATTTGTCACCTTGTAAACCCAGCTTCCTAACAAGGAGATTGGAACCAACATTTGTCACCTTGTAAACCCAGCTTCCTAACAAGGAGATTGGAACCAACATTTGTCACCTTGTAAACCCAGCTTCCTAACAAGGAGATTGGAACCAACATTTGTCACCTTGTAAACCCAGCTTCCTAACAAGGAGATTGGAACCAACATTTGCCACCTTGTAAACCCAGCTTCCTAACAAGGAGATTGGAACCAACATTTGTCACCTTGTAAACCCAGCTTCCTAACAAGGAGATTGGAACCAACATTTGTCACCTTGTAAACCCAGCTTCCTAACAAGGAGATTGGAACCAACATTTGCCACCTTGTAAACCCAGCTTCCTAACAAGGAGATTGGAACCAACATTTGTCACCTTGTAAACCCAGCTTCCTAACAAGGAGATTGGAACCAACATTTGTCACCTTGTAAACCCAGCTTCCTAACAAGGAGATTGGAACCAACATTTGTCACCTTGTAAACCCAGCTTCCTAACAAGGAGATTGGAACCAACATTTGCCACCTTGTAAACCCAGCTTCCTAACAAGGAGATTGGAACCAACATTTGTCACCTTGTAAACCCAGCTTCCTAACAAGGAGATTGGAACCAACATTTGTCACCTTGTAAACCCAGCTTCCTAACAAGGAGATTGGAACCAACATTTGTCACCTTGTAAACCCAGCTTCCTAACAAGGAGATTGGAAGCAACATTTGTCACCTTGTAAACCCAGCTTCCTAACAAGGAGATTGGAAGCAACATTTGTCACCTTGTAAACCCAGCTTCCTAACAAGGAGATTGGAAGCAACATTTGTCACCTTGTAAACCCAGCTTCCTAACAAGGAGATTGGAACCAACATTTGTCACCTTGTAAACCCAGCTTCCTAACAAGGAGATTGGAACCAACATTTGTCACCTTGTAAACCCAGCTTCCTAACAAGGAGATTGGAAGCAACATTTGTCACCTTGTAAACCCAGCTTCCTAACAAGGAGACTGCAAGCAACATTTGTCACCTTGTAAACCCAGCTTCCTAACAAGGAGATTGGAAGCAACATTTGTCACCTTGTAAACCCAGCTTCCTAACAAGGAGATTGGAAGCAACATTTGTCACCTTGTAAACCCAGCTTCCTAACAAGGAGATTGGAACCAACATTTGTCACCTTGTAAACCCAGCTTCCTAACAAGGAGATTGCAAGCAACATTTGTCACCTTGTAAACCCAGCTTCCTAACAAGGAGATTGGAACCAACATTTGTCAGCTTGTAAACCCAGCTTCCTAACAAGGAGATTGCAAGCAACATTTGTCACCTTGTAAACCCAGCTTCCTAACAAGGAGATTGCAAGCAACATTTGTCACCTTGTAAACCCAGCTTCCTAACAAGGAGATTGCAAGCAACATTTGTCACCTTGTAAACCCAGCTTCCTAACAAGGAGATTGCAAGCAACATTTGTCACCTTGTAAACCCAGCTTCCTAACAAGGAGATTGCAAGCAACATTTGTCACCTTGTAAACCCAGCTTCCTAACATGGAGATTGCAAGCAACATTTGTCACCTTGTAAACCCAGCTTCCTAACAAGGAGATTGCAAGCAACATTTGTCACCTTGTAAACCCAGCTTCCTAACAAGGAGATTGCAAGCAACATTTGTCACCTTGTAAACCCAGCTTCCTAACAAGGAGATTGGAACCAACATTTGTCACCTTGTAAACCCAGCTTCCTAACAAGGAGATTGGAACCAACATTTGTCACCTTGTAAACCCAGCTTCCTAACAAGGAGATTGCAAGCAACATTTGTCACCTTGTAAACCCAGCTTCCTAACAAGGAGATTGGAACCAACATTTGTCACCTTGTAAACCCAGCTTCCTAACAAGGAGATTGCAAGCAACATTTGTCACCTTGTAAACCCAGCTTCCTAACAAGGAGATTGCAAGCAACATTTGTCACCTTGTAAACCCAGCTTCCTAACAAGGAGATTGCAAGCAACATTTGTCACCTTGTAAACCCAGCTTCCTAACAAGGAGATTGCAAGCAACATTTGTCACCTTGTAAACCCAGC
This sequence comes from Tenodera sinensis, assembly GCA_030765045.1. Taxonomy (NCBI): domain Eukaryota; kingdom Metazoa; phylum Arthropoda; class Insecta; order Mantodea; family Mantidae; genus Tenodera; species Tenodera sinensis. Next base: position 4,046,950 of record CM060967.1, on the reverse strand, counting down.
TTCCTAACAAGGAGATTGGAAGCAACATTTGTCACCTTGTAAACCCAGCTTCCTAACAAGGAGATTGGAAGCAACATTTGTCACCTTGTAAACCCAGATTCCTAACATGGAGATTGCAAGCAACATTTGTCACCTTGTAAACCCAGATTCCTAACAAGGAGATTGGAAGCAACATTTGTCACCTTGTAAACCCAGCTTCCTAACAAGGAGATTGGAAGCAACATTTGTTACCTAGTAAACCCAGCTTCCTAACAAGGAGACTGGAACCAACATTTGTCACCTTGTAAACCCAGCTTCCTAACAAGGAGATTGGAACCAACATTTGTCACCTTGTAAACCCAGCTTCCTAACAAGGAGATTGGAAGCAACATTTGTTACCTAGTAAACCCAGCTTCCTAACAAGGAGATTGGAACCAACATTTGTCACCTTGTAAACCCAGCTTCCTAACAAGGAGATTGGAACCAACATTTGTCACCTTGTAAACCCAGCTTCCTAACAAGGAGATTGGAACCAACATTTGTCACCTTGTAAACCCAGCTTCCTAACAAGGAGATTGCAAGCAACATTTGTCACCTTGTAAACCCAGCTTCCTAACAAGGAGATTGGAACCAACATTTGTCACCTTGTAAACCCAGCTTCCTAACAAGGAGATTGGAACCAACATTTGTCACCTAGTAAACCCAGCTTCCTAACAAGGAGATTGGAACCAACATTTGTCACCTTGTAAACCCAGCTTCCTAACAAGGAGATTGGAAGCAACATTTGTCACCTTGTAAACCCAGCTTCCTAACAAGGAGATTGGAAGCAACATTTGTTACCTAGTAAACCCAGCTTCCTAACAAGGAGATTGCAAGCAACATTTGTCACCTTGTAAACCCAGCTTCCTAACAAGGAGATTGCAAGCAACATTTGTCACCTTGTAAACCCAGCTTCCTAACAAGGAGATTGGAAGCAACATTTGTCACCTTGTAAACCCAGCTTCCTAACAAGGAGATTGGAAGCAACATTTGTCACCTTGTAAACCCAGCTTCCTAACAAGGAGACTGCAAGCAACATTTGTCACCTTGTAAACCCAGCTTCCTAACAAGGAGATTGGAAGCAACATTTGTCACCTTGTAAACCCAGCTTCCTAACAAGGAGACTGCAAGCAACATTTGTCACCTTGTAAACCCAGCTTCCTAACAAGGAGATTGGAACCAACATTTGTCACCTTGTAAACCCAGCTTCCTAACAAGGAGATTGGAAGCAACATTTGTCACCTTGTAAACCCAGCTTCCTAACAAGGAGATTGGAAGCAACATTTGTCACCTTGTAAACCCAGCTTCCTAACAAGGAGACTGCAAGCAACATTTGTCACCTTGTAAACCCAGCTTCCTAACAAGGAGATTGCAAGCAACATTTGTCACCTTGTAAACCCAGCTTCCTAACAAGGAGATTGGAAGCAACATTTGTCACCTTGTAAACCCAGCTTCCTACCAAGGAGATTGGAACCAACATTTGTCACCTTGTAAACCCAGATTCCTAACAAGGAGATTGGAACCAACATTTGTCACCTTGTAAACCCAGCTTCCTAACAAGGAGATTGGATGCAACATTTGTCACCTTGTAAACCCAGCTTCCTAACAAGGAGATTGCAAGCAACATTTGTCAGCTTGTAAACCCAGCTTCCTAACAAGGAGATTGGAACCAACATTTGTCACCTTGTAAACCCAGCTTCCTAACAAGGAGATTGGATGCAACATTTGTCACCTTGTAAACCCAGCTTCCTAACAAGGAGATTGCAAGCAACATTTGTCAGCTTGTAAACCCAGCTTCCTAACAAGGAGATTGGAACCAACATTTGTCAGCTTGTAAACCCAGCTTCCTAACAAGGAGATTGGAACCAACATTTGTCAGCTTGTAAACCCAGCTTCCTAACAAGGAGATTGGAACCAACATTTGTCAGCTTGTAAACCCAGCTTCCTAACAAGGAGATTGGAACCAACATTTGTCACCTTGTAAACCTAGCTTCCTAACAAGGAGATTGGAACCAACATTTGTCACCTTGTAAAGCCAGCGTCCTAACAAGGAGATTGGAACCAACATTTGTCAGCTTGTAAACCCAGCTTCCTAACAAGGAGATTGGAACCAACATTTGTCACCTTGTAAATCCAGCTTCCTAACAAGGAGATTGGAACCAACATTTGTCACCTTGTAAACCCAGCTTCCTAACAAGGAGATTGGAACCAATATTTGTCACCTTGTAAACCCAGCTTCCTAACAAGGAGATTGGATGCAACATTTGTCACCTTGTAAACCCAGCTTCCTAACAAGGAGACTGCAAGCAACATTTGTCACCTTGTAAACCCAGCTTCCTAACAAGGAGATTGGATGCAACATTTGTCACCTTGTAAACCCAGCTTCCTAACAAGGAGACTGCAAGCAACATTTGTCACCTTGTAAACCCAGCTTCCTACCAAGGAGATTGGAACCAACATTTGTCACCTTGTAAACCCAGCTTCCTAACAAGGAGACTGCAAGCAACATTTGTCACCTTGTAAACCCAGCTTCCTAACAAGGAGATTGGAACCAACATTTGTCACCTTGTAAACCCAGCTTCCTAACAAGGAGATTGGAACCAACATTTGTCACCTTGTAAACCCAGCTTCCTAACAAGGAGATTGGAACCAACATTTGTCAGCTTGTAAACCCAGCTTCCTAACAAGGAGATTGGAACCAACATTTGTCAGCTTGTAAACCCAGCTTCCTAACAAGGAGATTGGAACCAACATTTGTCAGCTTGTAAACCCAGCTTCCTAACAAGGAGATTGGAACCAACATTTGTCACCTTGTAAACCTAGCTTCCTAACAAGGAGATTGGAACCAACATTTGTCACCTTGTAAAGCCAGCGTCCTAACAAGGAGATTGAAAGCAATATTTGTCACCTTGTAAACCCAGCTTCCTAACAAGGAGATTGGAACCAACATTTTTCACCTTGTAAATCCAGCTTCCTAACAAGGAGTTTGGAACCAACATTTGTCAGCTTGTAAACCCAGCTTCCTAACAAGGAGATTGGAACCAACATTTGTCACCTTGTAAATCCAGCTTCCTAACAAGGAGATTGGAACCAACATTTGTCACCTTGTAAACCCAGCTTCCTAACAAGGAGATTGGAACCAATATTTGTCACCTTGTAAACCCAGCTTCCTAACAAGGAGATTGGATGCAACATTTGTCACCTTGTAAACCCAGCTTCCTAACAAGGAGACTGCAAGCAACATTTGTCACCTTGTAAACCCAGCTTCCTAACAAGGAGATTGGAACCAACATTTGTCACCTTGTAAACCCAGCTTCCTAACAAGGAGACTGCAAGTCACCTTGTAAACCCAGCTTCCTACCAAGGAGATTGGAACCAACATTTGTCACCTTGTAAACCCAGCTTCCTAACAAGGAGACTGCAAGCAACATTTGTCACCTTGTAAACCCAGCTTCCTAACAAGGAGATTGGAACCAACATTTGTCACCTTGTAAACCCAGCTTCCTAACAAGGAGATTGGAACCAACATTTGTCACCTTGTAAACCCAGCTTCCTACCAAGGAGATTGGAACCAACATTTGTCACCTTGTAAACCCAGCTTCCTAACAAGGAGACTGCAAGCAACATTTGTCACCTTGTAAACCCAGCTTCCTAACAAGGAGATTGGAACCAACATTTGTCACCTTGTAAACCCAGCTTCCTAACAAGGAGACTGCAAGCAACATTTGTCACCTTGTAAACCCAGCTTCCTACCAAGGAGATTGGAAGCAACATTCGTCACCTTGTAAACCCAGCTTCCTAACAAGGAGATTGGAACCAACATTTGTCACCTTGTAAACCCAGCTTCCTAACAAGGAGATTGCAAGCAACATTTGTCACCTTGTAAACCCAGCTTCCTAGCAAGGAGATTGCAAGCAACATTTGTCACCTTGTAAACCCAGCTTCCTAACAAGGAGACTGCAAGCAACATTTGTCACCTTGTAAACCCAGCTTCCTAACAAGGAGATTGGAAGCAACATTTGTCACCTTGTAAACCCAGCTTCCTAACAAGGAGATTGGAAGCAACATTTGTCACCTTGTAAACCCAGCTTCCTAACAAGGAGATTGGAAGCAACATTTGTCACCTTGTAAACCCAGCTTCCTAACAAGGAGATTGGAAGCAACATTTGTCACCTTGTAAACCCAGCTTCCTAACAAGGAGATTGGAAGCAACATTTGTCACCTTGTAAACCCAGCTTCCTAACAAGGAGATTGGAAGCAACATTTGTCACCTTGTAAACCCAGCTTCCTAACAAGGAGATTGGAAGCAATATTTGTCACCTTGTAAACCCAGCTTCCTAACAAGGAGATTGGAAGCAATATTTGTCACCTTGTAAACCCAGCTTCCTAACAAGGAGATTGGATGCAATATTTGTCACCTTGTAAACCCAGCTTCCTGGCGATATAGAAACTATTGTTAATACAATAACCACATGGCTATACTATGTTACCATGGTAAGAATGAGATTGGAAGAAAACATCTGTTGCGAAGTGCCTCAAGGCGATCAAAACAAAAGAAAAGAAATCCCTTAAGAAAAGAATCTTCGTCCCCTAATAACCTAATTTTGACCCTTTCTTTTAAATACCACCCCTTCCTTACCTTGTAACACACTGACACAACCCCCATCCCCACTGACACATTTCGCAATTACAACCCCTACGATATTAAAATAGCTCATTTAAGAAAGCAACTAATTTCCACAGCTCTGCACCCTTTTCATTGCAACTCCTCCTCCTCCTTCGTCTTCTTCCCTTCTTCTGGAGGGGGAGAGAAAGACGCTTGCTTCCTGCTCATTACACAAACGAATTTACGACAGGCAGCAACGTGAGGCCCGCGACCCCCGTGTGGGGCGCGTCATGAAGCAATGACGCGTGAACGGTGCAGCGAGAGTATTAGTCATTATCAAATAGTTCTATTACAAGCTGATAGCTATGTGTTGACTTTTCCATGTCCAGCACCTTTAGGTTTAACCTCATTTAATGGCATAGATCATATGTGACGTTTAAATGGACCCAGTATCCATAGACCTCACCCGACTTTCATCTTTGATGAGAAGGAAAAATCGCAGAAAAAATACCTAGGTAACTTAGATTCGAACTTCGGACCTCTTCAATGTGAAGCACAGGTGGGCACTGTATCTTCCAGTTTATAAGTCATAGAAGACAACTTCAGGGTTTATTCACAGAAAATGCAACATATAGGTACGGTTCATTTGCCATGAAAATATCTTCATTTTGATGAACATCTTAAGGTTCATTCTTCATAAAATAAAAATTTTCGAAAATGTTTCTATGTAAGGGGTAGATTGGAGTGGAGGGATTTTCATGAAAATTTTCAGTGGTATCCTTGAAAGAGCATTTAATTTGAGAGTTCTCTTTAGACATACCTAGGTACAGTAGATATATTGTTTGCTAACTACAAGGGGAATATGGGAATACAGTAGACCTTCAGCGATAGTCAAATCTTTTAAACCTTTCAAATTCCGTTCTCTTTGCATACAACATATAAAAAATGAACAATGTTCCATTTCACGAAATTTTTAAGTTTTCGGAAACTGACACAAGAAATATCTCAGAAATGGCTCACTCTACAGAAAAAAAATTATTTATACATAAATTGTGTGTTTTAGCGAGACCTACATTTTTTATATACTAAAATTTTGTCTATCTCTTACGGTTTACGAGTTATACAAGTCATCCAGAGTAAATACGACTACATAGGCTATAGTCAAAAAATTCAAAATATACATTTCATTTGTCACACAAATATCTTAAACATGTGGCATTTTAATCAAAATCGTTAGAGCCATTTTCAAGAAAATCAAAATTTTCGTAAACTTTTCCATGTAAAGGGTAGTTTAGGGTGGGGCTATTTTCTTCAAAATCTTCGTGTCGCATCCTTGAAGGACATTAAACTTAAATATGAACTTTGGTTTTTAACAGACCTTTCGTTTTTGAGTTATGCTGTCCACACACACACTCAGACGTTTTCCTAAAAATATTTTGGATTCAGGGGGCCTCAAAACATTTCCGGTGAAATTTCGACATCGAATTTTTGGGTCGAATGCAATACTTTGCTTACTATACGTAGTAGAGAAAATAATTAGAGCGAAATTTGAAATCTTTTTGTCGATAGGAATTTTTTGGCGATGCAATCAAGAACAAAGGAATTTCATTCTAAGTATTGGAGCGAAATGTATGAAATTCTATAAATTTAAAAACCCAGTGTCATTGGTTCAAAATTTCATACGGCTGGGTCTCTTCAAAAGATTGGAACTTGAACACTTTTTCCGCGGCTGCCAACTTAAGAACACATAAGTCCGGTTGTTTCAGTAATAATGAAAAGCAGGTTTGACAGTAGGCTTTTAAAAAAGTGGTGCACTGAGTGGCAACACTGCACGCCATCTGCAGCAAGACAAAAGTGCTTCACTTCCAGCAGAGCGCTCTTTTGTCTTAGTTTTAATTGTTCTGGTAAAAAACCCTTTCACACGGGGGGTGAGACAAGAAAATCTTTTCTTTTCCCTGTCTCGCTTGTAATCTCGACACCAAAGGTGGCCAACAATAAGGCGACAGTCTGTGAAATGAAGAGGAATACTGGTACAGTCACGCCAAAAAAAATTTGCCAATATCGCCTTCCTAAGTCCAATACAAAAAATGAATTCTAAACACATTTAAAAATGAAAAATTATTTAACCTCTTTTACACTTAATGTTTTAATTGAACTGACAGATATATTTTTTTTTACCCACTTTTCTACAAAAAGTTCTTAAAATACCTTATTTTTCCATCTACTTCTTCCTAAATGTTTACGTCAGCTGACTTCGAATTTCTATTCCTTATATGACACTCAAGAAAACACGGTGATTGAGGACTTCATAAAAATTTATGGTACTGTGACAATCCAGCCACGATAGCGCGAGCGCGCGTCTTATCTGTTTACAATTGCGACTACCCGGCAGCGAACTCCCGTTAACCATAGTCGCTGCATCACAAAAATCAGCCAAGAACTATTCTCACAAACAGTTAGGTACTCTATCTTCTTCCTGTTAGTCTGTAGAACTTACCTTACTGCTAATACTTCAAGAACTGGTCGCTATATGAGGGCTTCGAAATTCCATTTACTTCACTGGCCAAGAAGGAGGAAAAGGAATAAGAGAGTACTTCTCAGAGATCAAGTCCCAAAAAAATCTGATGTGTTGCACTCACATGACTTTCTCTACTCTTGTACTAACCATTCTTACAAACTCTTATTCCTATATCTTCTTCGTGTTAGTTGAGATAAACATTTCTACAAATTATCTTATTGCTTATTTCCTTGCAGGTACAAGGGGAATATTAGAATACAGTAGGCTTTGTGCGATAGTCAAATGTTTGAGATTCTGTTGTCTTTGCACACTTAAACATATAAAAAAATGAACAACGATGATCCATTTTACGTAAGTTCTAAGTTTTCCGAAACTCACACACATTACAAGGAATATCTCCGAAATGGTTCACCCTACAAGAAAATTTATTGAGACATAAATGTTGTATTTTAGCAAGATCTACATTTTTTGTATAGTAAGATTTGGTCTATCTCTAACGGTTTACCAGTTATGCAAAAGTCGTCCAGAGTAAATACGACTACATGGGCTATAGCCAGAAAATTCAAGATATACATTTCATTTGTCACAAAAACATCTCAAACATATGACATTTTAATCAAAATCGTCAGAGCCATTTTCAAGAAAATCAAAATTTTCGAAAAATTTTCCATATAAAGGGTAGTTTGGAGTGGGGCTATTTACTTCAAAATCTTCGTGTCGCATCCTTGAAAGACATTAAACTTAAATACCAACTTTGGTTTTTGACCGACTTTTCGTTTTTGAGCTATGCTGTCCACAGACTGACACACAGACACACACGGACCTTTTTCTAAAAATGCTTTTTTTGGATTCAGGGGTCTCAAAACATTGATTTCCGGTGAAATTTCGACATCGAATTTTTGGGTGGAATACAGTACTTCCCCTACTTACCGGCAGAGAAAGTAAAAAGTTACATATTTTATATAAATTGTATGTTTTTACAAAGTTCACATTTTTTATGCATTTTTTATTTTGTGTGTCTTTTACACTTTATCAGTTACACAAAATTCATTCAGAATGAAGAGAATATTCACAGAAAATTCAACATCTCCATTACATTTACCATGAAAATATTCTAAATATATGGCATTTTCGTGAAAAATCTTCAGGGACATTTTTGCAAAAATAAAAAATTTCATACATATTTCATGCAAGGGGTAGTTTGTATAAATACTACGTATTTTACTCGCAGTTTTGAACTAAAGGTAATTGTGAAGAAGTGTTGTATGTTTTAGCGGGGAGTGTACATATGACGAAGCCTTTGTTAAAACAATGTGACTGCATCGCGGGGGTTTCAAACTCCAACCGTCTCAGGCACGTGGAGCATTCATGACAACCAACCCCCTCCCCTGTTTTTAAACAACCCTCTAATTTTAGAAATAACGAATATAAGGGTGTCGTTACGTCTATGACGCATTCGAAACCAAACTGGTGTCTTACAATTCACAGATTTTTACTTTCTCGTCTAGTAAGTAGGGGAAGCAGGGTATTCCACCAAAAAATTAGATGTCGAGGTTTCAACGGAAATATGTTTTGAGACCCCCTGAATCCCCCCCCCCCAAAAAAAAAGCATTTTTAGAAAAAGGTCCGTGTGTGTGTCTGTGGACAGCATAACTAAAAAACGAAAAGTAGGTTAAAAACCAAAGTTAGTATTTATATTTAATGCCTTTCAAGGATGCGACACGAAGATTTTGAAGAAAATAGCCCCACCCTAAACTACGCTTTACATGGAAAATGTTTCGAAAGTTTTGATTTTCTTGAAAATGGCTCTAACGATTTTGATTAAAATGTCATATGTTTGAGGTATTTTTATGAAAATTCGTGCGAACACATCGGAACTTTAAAAATTATTTTCCATATATTTTGGAAAATAAATGACACATTTATTCACATTTTGCCGAAAATATCTCACATTTCAGATTCCTTATTCACATCCATAAAACCATTGCATAACTATGTTCTTTCTGAAAATTAATTTTTTAGTGATTCTTTAACCCTTTGTCTGTGGAAAGCTTCTAGTGACCTCTGTCTAGGTTTCCCTGACCTTTTCTTTCCCCCTTCTCAACATTTTCTTTTGTAAGACGTAAGGTATTTAAACCCCTTGAGCATTATATTCGTAGCGCAGTTAGTAGAGCACCTGACTGCCGTGTAAGCTGTCCCGGGTTCGATTCCCAACAGGGGGTAGGAAGTTTTCTCCAGGAAGGATTATCCCTCATCCTTCCCTGAGTCTGGAAGTATAATGCCTCACACTATGCTACCCTACATGGAATATGTTTAGAAAATTTTTATTTTATTGAAAATGGCTCTAACGGTTTTGATTAAAATGTCATATGTTTGAGATATTTTTATGACAAATGAAATGTATATCTTGAATTTTCTGGCAATAGCTCCTGTAGTCGTATTTACTCTGGACGACTTTTGCATAACTGGTAAACCGTAAGAGATGACCAAATTATACTATACAAAAAATGTAGATCTTATTAAAATACACAATTTATGTCTGAATAAATTTTCTTGTAGGTTGAACCATTTCGGAGATGTTCCTTGTTATGTGTGTGAGTTTCGGAAAACTTAAAACTTTCGTAAAATGGAACATCGTTGTTCAGTTTCTTATATGTTAAGTGTGCAAAGAGAACGCAATCTCAAAGCTTTAAAACATTTGACTATCTACTGTATTCCCATATTCCCTTTGTACCTATAAGGAGATAAGCAATAAGATAATTTGTACAAATGTTTATGTCAACTAACACGAAGAAGATATAGCAATAAGAGTTTGTAAGAATGGTTAGTACAAGAGTAGAGAAAGTCATGTGAGTGCATATCAGATTTTTTATTATTTTTTCCATCTGTATAATAGCTGAGTCATTTCTCATGCAGTGAATCCCCTGTTTCCATCTTTTCGTTATATGTATGTGCGTAGAGAATAATCAGTGCGTTATCTGAGAGGTTTATATTAACAAAGATAAAGTGCAGGTCAACGTTTTGAGCAGCACGATTATAGCAACGCTTGCCGGCCCACCAGTAGTTGTGTCATGGTCTTCAAACGTAACAGTGTTGTGAACTGGTTCCCACCAAATTAAATTAGGCGTATAAAATGTTAAAAAGCTTTTCAAATGTCAAAATAAAACCAACTTCGAGTGCTAGGTTAATTAATTTACAGAAAGAGTTTTCGGGTGATTTAATATCTACAGATAATAGGGCACTGTTTAGTGGAGCGTGTGAGAAAAACGTAGGGAGTGAGAAAATATTTCAAATAGTTCAGCACAAACGCTGCAAAATATAAGGAGAATTTAATCAGAAAACTCGTAAACAAAGAACCTATACAAAAACAGCTAGTAGAGTGTTTAGGAAGTAGGGTTACTGAATTTTCCTATGACTTGTGCCAAGCATTTTTAGCTGCTGATATTCCCTTGTTCAAAATTAATAATCCGACATTTAAAAACTTTCTTGCCAAGTACACTTGACAACATGTACCTGAAGAAAGTACACTGCGTAAGACTTATGTAGGACATTGTTACAATAACGTATTGTCAAATATACAAAATGAATTAGTGGATCAGTTTGTGTGGTTGTCTGTTGATGAAACCCCTGATTCTGAGCGCCGTTCTGTTGCTAATATAATCGTGGAAGATTTCATAATCATTTTGTATTTGTATTATGTAATACAATATACGTACTCTTGTATTTAGAACTTCAAGTTATGTAGGTATATTAATGCAGTGCAAACAGGAAGCTCTCTCTATCCTAACAACATTACAAGTTTATTAACGCTATCATCAGTTTCTCTTATCAGCGATCTGTTGTAGGTAACAAATGAGAACGCAGTAGATCGTGATAATATCCCCGTCACGACTTCTCAGACTTGCCAACTTCACCTGCTTGGCGACATTAGACATTTCTATTTCCTATTCCACTTATAGAGATGCCCCCTGAATCCAAAAAAGTAAAAAAGCATTTTTACAAAACGAAAGGTAAATTAAAGTTGTTATTTAAGGCGACACTCTGATACCAAATGAATCTTCTTCCCTATTTAACCAATTTTAATGAAATGTTTAGATTAAGTTGCGCCTGCCATGATATATCTATGTTCTTTCATTGCTATATATTAAATAGTTTTGAAAATAAACATTGTTTATTATGGTTTTTTTTTTAATTGAAAGAATTGAATAGTAATAAAATGTATACTTTTTGTAGTTTAGAATTAAATTAGAGACCTGGAATTTGGTATGCTAGTTTTCCTATGCCTATGCAATAAAACTGCGCATTATTTTTCCAAAATATTAATATTTATTAAAAATAAACTTTTTTTTCTATTTAGAATAGGATAAAAGAAACATTAATAATTACAAAGGAAAAAAAAAAGCATATACTTTTATGTATGAGGGGGATCAAAAAACCAATGCACAGTTTTCTTTAACAAGTTATATTCTACATATCCTGAAAATTTCAACTTTATCCATCAATATTTACTGCAAAAAAGTTTACCCCAAAGCACAAAAATTTTTATATGGAGAAAAAGCTTACTGGAAATGTTGCACGAGTGTAAATAAATTTGAAATACACCAATTTCCACACATAATACTTAATGGCCATATTCTGGACATGTTGAGGACATTTCTTAAAAAAAAATGTTTTCTGAAAAACGAGCATTTTTTGGCCATTTTGATACCAGAGTGTCCCCCAAAGTTTAATGTCCTTCAAGGATGCGACACGAAGATTTTGAAGAAAATTCCACCATAAACTACCCTTTACAGGGAAATTTTTTTAAAAATGTTGGTTTTCTTTAACGACTTTGATTAAAATGTCATATGTTTGAGATATTTTTATGGCAAATGAGATGTATATTTTGAATTTTCTGGCTATAGCCCCTGTAGTTCTGTTTAGTCTGAATGACTTTTGCATAACTGCTAAACTATAAGAGATAGACTAAAGCTTACTATACAAAACAATGTAGATCTTGCTAAAACACACAATTTATGTCCAAATAATTTTTTGTACAGTGAACCATTTCGGAGATATTGCTGTTGTATGAGTTTTGGAATAGTAACACTTCCATTAATTCGAATTTTGCCCATAACTTAATGTATCAAATTTGGTATCTACCTTCAGCATTTTCCAAAGATTGGATACTTTTCAGAAACAAACCTCTCTTCTTCTTCTTGTTCTTCATCTTCTTCTTCTTCTTCACCTAATTACCCTCCCCTTCTGGAGGACTTATACCCCCTAGTACTTAGAAGGCAGCGCCTGTCAGGGAGCAGAGGAACCTAAGGACTGGAGAGAGTGAACACCTGCAAGTATGAGAGTGAGGAAGAGGATGATATGGATACAGGTAAAATGGATGAATAGTAAGGTGTGATGGAGCAATCGGTGCAATGAGTGACGGGGGAAACCGGAGAACCCGGAGAAAACCCGCCCAGCGTCGCTTTGTCCACCACCAATACCACATGCGGGTCCGTGGGACCGAACCCGGGCCGCCTAGGTGGTAGGTGAACGCTCTAACCGCAAGGATACGGCGTCGCCCCAAAACAATCCCCTCTCCCCAAAGCACCCGGAAAATGTTTCCAAAATTTCGATTAGACTACCTTTAAGAGATTTTCAAACCAAATTTATACGTGAATTTTCTGTGAATATTCTCTGAAGTTTTCTTCATTTTGTATAAGTTTTGTATAGGTGGTAAACTGTAATAGCTACACTAAATGGCGAAATATTCCGTTTCAGAAACAATCATAGAATAAGGGTAAAAGAAAGTGGATTTTTTTTTACCAAGGTCCCATGTTTAAAAGGAGCCCTAAACAATGCAAGTGGATGTTCGACCCCATCGTTAGCAGCAAAGAGGGATTGGTGGGTGGATGGATGGAGAACAAGTTTTAAGAAATCTTTTCTCCTTGAAGAAGGAAGGAAGAAAGGAAGGAAGGGGGGGGGGTGGCTTTTTGAAGTCAGTCTTGCGAACCAGAAGCGTTTTCACAGTGTCGACTCGATCTTAGGAAGCATCCATCTATCTCACGGAGTCAACTATGAAACCCTCGTTTAAAACTTGACTTCTTCACCACCTATGATGCATCTATCACATGGACTGGCACATAGAGACTTCTCCACCACCTATGATGCATCTATCACATGGACTGGCACATAGAGAAAACTACTGATTCTACCCAAAATATGTGATGTGTTGCACTCACATGGCTTTCTCTACTCTTGTACTAACCATTCTTACAAACTCTTATTACTATATCTTCTTCGTGTTAGTTGAGATAAACATTTGTACAAATTATCTTATTGCTTATTTCCTTGTAGGTACAAGGGGAATATTAGAATACGGTAGGCTTTGTAAGATAGTCAAATCTTTCTCTTTGCACAGTTAATATATAAAAAAATGAACAACAATGTTCCGTTTCACAAAAGTTTACCGAAACTCACACACATAACAAGGAATATCTCCGAAATGGTTCACCCTTCAAGAAAATTTATTCAGACATAAATTGTGTACTTTAGCAAGATCTACATTTTTTGTACAGTAAGATTTCGTCTATCTCTAACGGTTTACCAGTTATGCAAAAGTCCTCCAGAGTAAATACGACTACAGGAGCTATAGCCAGAAAATTCAAGATATACATTTCATTTGTCACACAAATATCTCAAACATATGGCATTTTAAACAAAATCGTTAGAGCCATTTTCAACAAAATCAAAATTTTAAAAAAATTTTCCGTGTAAAGGGTAGTTTTGGGTGGGGCTATTTTCTTCAAAATCTTCGTGTCACATCCTTGAACGACATTAAACTTAAATACCAACTTTGGTTTTTAACCTAATTTTCGTTTTTGAGTTATGCTGTCCACAGACACACAGACACACACACACACACACACACACACACACACACACACACACACACACGCGCGCGGACCTTTTTCTAAAAATGCTTTTTTTGGAGTCAGGGGGCCTCAAAACATGTATTTCCGGTGATATCTCGACATCAAATTTTTGGGTGGAATACAATACTTCCCCTATTTACCAGTAGAGAAAGTAAAAATGAACGACAATGTTCCATTTCATTAAAGTTTGAAGTTTTCCGAAACTCACACACATAACAAGGAATATCTCCGAAATGGTTCACTCTACAAGAAAATTTATTCGGAAATAAATTGTGTATTTTAGGAAGATCTACATTTTTTGTAGAGTAAGATTTGGTCTATCTCTAACGGTTTACCAGTTATGCAAAAGTCGTGCAGAGTAAATACGACTACAGGGGCTATAGCCAGAAAATTCAGGATATACATTTCATTTCTCATAAAAATATCTCAAACATTTGATGTTTTAATCAAAAGTGTTAGAGCCATTTTCAAGAAAATCAAAATTTTCAGGGTGGGGCTATTTTCTTTAAAATCTTCGTGTCGCATCCTTGAAAGACATTAAATTTAAATACCGACTTTGGTTTTTAACAACCTTTTTCTGAAAGCCCCTTGGATTCAGGGGCCCTCAAAGCAAACATTTCCGGTGAAACCTCGACTCCGAAGTTTTGGGTGGAATACAATACTTACCCTACTTACCAGTAGAGAAAGTAAAAATGAAAGTCAGTGTGTATGTGTTTGAACTAAAACGAATAAGCTGAAAACAGAGTCATCCCAGACCACGCTTTTCATGTTGATTTTCTGAAAAATGGCTCTAACGATTTTGATGAAAATACCATATACTATTTAAGATATGTTCATGACAAATGTAATGTATATTGAATGTTCTGTGAATATTCTCTGAAATTCTCTTCATTCTGAATGACTTTTGCATAAGTGGTAAACTGTAAGAGATGGACAAAGTATTACTGCATAAAAATGCAGATGTTGAAAAGCACAATTTGTGCCAAATATTTCTTTTTGGAGAACACGACTTTCGTATTATTTGTTTGTGTTTTCCGCTACATTATACTTTTCTCATATAGGAAGTCATTATGGTGTTTCTGTCTATTGCCCATGCAAGAAGGTTGCAATTTCCAACACACCAAATAGCTACCAGTTCTTAAAACACTAGACTATCACTTAAAGTAGTCTACTGTAATCCCACACTCCCCTTGTACCTGTGCACAAATGTTTATATGTATTAACATGAATACTTAGAGGAACAAGGGTTTGTAAGAATAGTTTATACGAAAATGAGTGGAGAAATTCATGTGAGTGGAGGTTCTTCAAGCAGCTGGGCATCTGGTTTTTATATATTTAAAATAATTTAAGGAATAACGAACGGAATGTTGAGGGGGTGAATAATTGGGGTTGGTGGTGTGTAACGGAGGGAGGGTCACAGAGGTCAAGAACCTCCTCTGTGTGCAAACTTAATTAAACTTACCTACAGTCATAATGACGAGATGAGAGCGGATATGACGTATGTGAGGATAGATATAAACTGCAGGTGCTACATCTGCTGTCAACATGCTAATTGGAGCATTCGTTGTTTCTTGTTGGTAGATTCTCCTTCATGAACATCTACTCCTCTACATGGGAACTCAAGCACTCAACATGACTCCAGTTACCATGGTTACACTCAACATGACTCCTAGTTACCATGGTAACACTCAACATGACTCCAGTTACCATGGTTACACTCAACATGACTCCAGTTACCATGGTTACACTCAACATGACTCCAGTTACCATGGTTACACTCAACATGACTCCAGTTACCATGGTTACACTCAACATGACTCCAGTTACCATGGTTACACTCAACATGACTCCAGTTACCATGGTTACACTCAACATGACTCCAGTTACCATGGTTACACTCAACATGACTCCAGTTACCATGGTTACACTCAACATGACTCCAGTTACCATGGTTACACTCAACATGACTCCAGTTACCATGGTTACACTCAACATGACTCCAGTTACCATGGTTACACTCAACATGACTCCAGTTACCATGGTAACACTCAACATGACTCCAGTTACCATGGTAACACTCAACATGACTCCAGTTACCATGGTAACACTCAACATGACTCCAGTTACCATGGTAACACTCAACATGACTCCAGTTACCATGGTTACACTCAACATGACTCCAGTTACCATGGCTACACTCAACATGACTCCAGTTACCATGGTTACACTCAACATGACTCCAGTTACTGTGGTTACACTCAACATGACTCCAGTTACTGTGGTTACACTCAACATGACTCCAGTTACCAT
Organism: Tenodera sinensis; assembly: GCA_030765045.1. Classification (NCBI taxonomy): domain Eukaryota; kingdom Metazoa; phylum Arthropoda; class Insecta; order Mantodea; family Mantidae; genus Tenodera; species Tenodera sinensis. Next base: position 4,030,587 of record CM060967.1, on the reverse strand, counting down.
GGTTACACTCAACATGACTCCAGTTACCATGGTTACACTCAACATGACTCCAGTTACCATGGTTACACTCAACATGACTCCAGTTACCATGGTTACACTCAACATGACTCCAGTTACCATGGTTACACTCAACATCACTCCAGTTACCATGGTTACACTCAACATGACTCCAGTTACTGTGGTTACACTCAACATGACTCCAGTTACCATGGTTACACTCAACATGACTCCAGTTACCATGGTTACACTCAACATGACTCCAGTTACCATGGTAACACTGACTGGAGGCGCCCGCTGCCTGCACCTTATTATCACCAGGTTGTTGTTACATTGTCCGAGATTATTACAAAAAAGGAGGCGATGGGCTACAAATTGCAGGATATCTCCATCTTAATGACGGACACGGTTAGGGAGGTGACCAACACGTCCTTGTCTCATCAACGAGTCTTTCGTTACTTCGTGTGTGTGTGTGTGTGTCTCAAACCCCACAACTTGCTCTAATGTAACACCTTGCGAACTGCATTACTAATATCCGACTCACTTCAAGAAAATCTCTACTCCGAACCAAACTACCCTTTACATTAAAATGTTTTATTCTCTGAAAAGTGACTCTAAATTTTCATTAAAGTACATTATATTAAAGATATTTTCATGAAAATGAAATGTATATGTTGAATTTTCTGTGAATATTCTCTGAAGTTCTCTTCATTCTGAATAACTTTTGTATAACTGCAAGAGATATACAAAATATTACTACACAAATATGTAGCTCTCTACAGAGCATTTATATCAGATATATTTGATTTAAGAGATCCATTTCCGGAATATTGATTGTCGATATCAACTTTAAAATGTTTATATTTTATATCGCTTGGTGATACAATATTTCATTGTCGTCATATAGCGAACTGCTCTTAAAACATTTGACTATGACTTATGAGTTATGAGGTCTGTGGAGAAAAGCTCAGTAAGGAAGAAGTTTGAACCATAGAGTTTGCTCTAAACGACCTCGGCCACTCGTGTCGCTATTTCCTTCAGATTACACAACTATGAAACACAAAAGGAAAGAAAATAAAAACTAAATCGTAAGAATAAAAGCCACATATGCACAAAAGGAATATTTTGAAAATAAAACAAACTGTACCCGTTTGTGTATGTATGTGTGTGTGTGTGTGTGTGTGTGTGTGTGTGTGTGTGTGTGTGTGTGTGTATGTGTGCCAGAATATAAAATGTGGGACAGGAAGGGGTTTTGTGCAAGTCAGCATGACGATTGCCAGTTTACGTTGGCAGGACTGCTGACAGCACTTCTTGCTCTTTTGTTTGGAACTCTTATTTCGCAACATGCTACACGAATCACTGACTTTTTATTGCGAAAAATTAAATTAGGTGCTGGTGAACCATCTTGCCATAACATGGAGATTCAAACATTCGCCACTTATGCCGAGCTTTCAACTACAATGGTTATATCGGGGCTAATTTTACTTTATCATTTTTATTTACAAAAATGTGTGTGTGTGTGTGTGTGTTTTTATCAGTTAGATCACACGTATTATCATATTACTTGTGATAATATAAGCAGCTAGGCTAGGTCACTATTATACAGGACAAGCAGCTGTATATGAAATAGTCCATATAAATATAATTCGACAGTCTGACTCACTCTCACTCTACTTGAGAATTTATCAGTTAGATCACACGTATTATCATATTACTTGTGATAATAGAAGGAGCTAGACTAGGTCACTATTATACAGGACAAGCAGCTATATATGAAAAAGTCCATATAAATATAATTCGACAGTCTGACTCACTCTCACTCTACTTGAGAATTTATCAGTTAGATCACACGTATTATCATATTACTTGTGATAATAGAAGGAGCTAGGCTAGGTCACTATTATACAGGACAAGCAGCTATATATGAAATAGTCCATATACATATAATTCAACAGTCTGACTGACTCTCACTCTACTTGAGAATTTATCAGTTAGATCACACGTATTATCATATTACTTGTGATAATAGAAGGAGCTAGACTAGGTCACTATTATACAGGACAAGCAGCTATATATGAAAAAGTCCATATAAATATAATTCGACAGTCTGACTCACTCTCACTCTACTTGAGAATTTATCAGTTAGATCACACGTATTATCATATTACTTGTGATAATACAAGGAGCTAGGCTAGGTCACTATTATACAGGACAAGCAGCTATATATGAAAAAGTCCTATAAATATAATTCGACAGTCTGACTCACTCTCACTCTACTTGAGAATTTATCAGTTAGATCACACGTATTATCATATTACTTGTGATAATAGAAGGAGCTAGACTAGGTCACTATTATACAGGACAAGCAGCTATATATGAAAAAGTCCATATAAATATAATTCGACAGTCTGACTCACTCTCACTCTACTTGAGAATTTATCAGTTAGATCACACGTATTATCATATTACTTGTGATAATACAAGGAGCTAGGCTAGGTCACTATTATACAGGACAAGCAGCTATATATGAAAAAGTCCATATAAATATAATTCGACAGTCTGACTCACTCTCACTCTACTTGAGAATTTATCAGTTAGATCACACGTATTATCATATTACTTGTGATAATACAAGGAGCTAGGCAAGGTCACTATTATACAGGACAAGCAGCTATATATGAAAAAGTCCATATAAATATAATTCGACAGTCTGACTCACTCTCACTCTACTTGAGAATTTATCAGTTAGATCACACGTATTATCATATTACTTGTGATAATAGAAGGAGCTAGACTAGGTCACTATTATACAGGACAAGCAGCTATATATGAAAAAGTCCATATAAATATAATTCGACAGTCTGACTCACTCTCACTCTACTCGAGAATTTATCAGTTAGACCACACGTATTATCATATTACTTGTGATAATAGAAGGAGCTAGACTAGGTCACTATTATACAGGACAAGCAGCTATATATGAAATAGTCCATATAAATATAATTCGACAGTCTGACTCACTCTCACTCTACTTGAGAATTTATCAGTTAGATCACGCATATTATCATATTACTTGTGATAATAGAAGGAGCTAGACTAGGTCACTATTATACAGGACAAGCAGCTATATATGAAATAGTCCATATAAATATAATTCGACAGTCTGACTCACTCTCACTCTACTTGAGAATTTATCAGTTAGATCACACGTATTATCATATTACTTGTGATAATAGAAGGAGCTAGACTAGGTCACTATTATACAGGACAAGCAGCTATATATGAAATAGTCCATATAAATATAATTCGACAGTCTGACTCACTCTCACTCTACTTGAGAATTTATCAGTTAGATCACACGTATTATCATATTACTTGTGATAATAGAAGGAGCTAGACTAGGTCACTATTATACAGGACAAGCAGCTATATATGAAATAGTCCATATAAATATAATTCGACAGTCTGACTCACTCTCACTCTACTTGAGAATTTATCAGTTAGATCACACGTATTATCATATTACTTGTGATAATAGAAGGAGCTAGACTAGGTCACTATTATACAGGACAAGCAGCTGTATATGAAATAGTCCATATAAATATAATTCGACAGTCTGACTCACTCTCACTCTACTTGAGAATTTATCAGTTAGATCACACGTATTATCATATTACTTGTGATAATAGAAGGAGCTAGACTAGGTCACTATTATACAGGACAAGCAGCTATATATGAAATAGTCCATATAAATATAATTCGACAGTCTGACTCACTCTCACTCTACTTGACAATTTATCAGTTAGATCACACGTATTATCATATTACTTGTGATAATAGAAGTAGCTAGACTTGGTCACTATTATACAGGACAAGCAGCTATATATGAAATAGTCCATATAAATATAATTCGACAGTCTGACTCACTCTCACTCTACTTGAGAATTTATCAGTTAGATCACACGTATTATCATATTACTGGTGATAATAGAAGGAGCTAGACTAGGTCACTATTATACAGGACAAGCAGCTATATATGAAATAGTCCATATAAATATAATTCGACAGTCTGACTCACTCTCACTCTACTTGAGAATTTATCAGTTAGATCACACGTATTATCATATTACTTGTGATAATATAAGGAGCTAGACTAGGTCACTATTATACAGGACAAGCAGCTATATATGAAATAGTCCATATAAATATAATTCGACAGTCTGACTCACTGTCACTCTACTTGAGAATTTATCAGTTAGATCGCACGTATTATCATATTACTTGTGATAATTATAATTAATTGTGAGGTGTTGGTAGGGTGTATGTATTTGGCAAGTTTGACCAAAGCACAAGCAGGTGTATGCACAGTTACATTCCTGATGTTTCTATTGTGAATGTGTTTGTAATATTTGGTTAGGACAGTAACGGAAGGTGTGTCCATCCTTAGGATGTCTGTTATCTCATTGTCTTGAGACAGACCTCATGCTGGGATCAGAGCACACCTGTGGAAACATGTTCGCCTCATTTCAATTCCATTGCTTTGTCTATTGCATACTTAGTGCAAGTATTGTATTCCATACATATATTTCACTACGAATATATGTTTTGAATCTGCCTAAATCCAGGGAGAAAAAGCATTTATAGAAAAAAATCTGCGCGTTTGTCTATGAGAACATAATAGCACAAAAACGAAATGTGGTTAAATACTAAATTTGATATTAAAGTTGAAATTTTCGAACAGTTTAATTTTCTAAAAAGTAACTCTAATGATGATCATTGAAATGTTTAACACATTTACGTGACAAATGAAATGTGTATGTTGGATTTTCTGTGAATATTCTCATAATTTTTTCGTAGCATTAGCCGTGTCTAATATAGTAGTTGTAGGTTTACCTTGTCCAGCTTTTAAATGAGAAACATCGTTACAAATGCTTGTGTTTTGTTTTCACGTTATGGCAGCAATTTGTTAAGATTATCAGTTTGGAATCACTTGTAGTTGTGAATTAGAAAGGGTTGGGAATGTACAGCGAAGAGCGTCAGGTTTTTCCACAATCTACGACGGATTTAATACTCGACCAGGAATGCCAACATGAAATGCTGCACATTAATTAGGCTGAGGCTTTATTGGGGAAAATTCCTTCGCTTGAATAATAAAAGCGAAATAAAATTATATAAAAATGTGGAAGTCTGGAATCTGATAATAAAAATGGTTTTATATCTCGTATTTGTCGAGGCAGGCTATTGTTTTAATATCTGACTTCTATAAACAAGCCTGGTTAACAATAAACCCACCTGCCCAACAAGTAGTTGCGGAAAGATCTCATATAGCTCTCTATCTCAAGTCGCAGCCTTTATGCCCGAGGTCCAGTAACCGACATACATCCCTCAGGATAAGGGAAAATCCCGGAAAACCGTTTTATACGTAACTGACTACCACCAAGATTCGAACTCGGTACCTCTTGATTGTGAGACACAAACGCTACCTCCATACCACATGGATTCTTTAAATTTATACCTATAATAAAGATGTGATGTGTTGCACTCACATGACTTTCTCTACTCTTGTACTAACCATTCTTACAAACTCTTATTCCTATATCTTCTTCATGTTAGTTGAGATAAACATTTGTACAAATTATTTTATTGTTTATTTCCTTGTAGGTACAAGGGGAATATTAGAATACAGTAGGCTTTGTGTGATAGTCAAATGTTTTAAAGCTTTGAGATTCCGTTCTCTTTGCACACTAACATATAAAAAAATGAACGACGATGATCCATTTCACGAAAGTTCTAAGTTTTCCGAAACTCACACACATAGCAAGGAATATCTCCGAAATGGCTCACCCTACAAGAAAATTTATTGAGACATAAATTATGTATTTTAGCAAGATCTACATTTTTTGTATAGTATGATTTGGTCTATCTCTAACGGTTTACCAGTTATGCAAAAGTCGTCCAGAGTAAATACGACTACAGGGGCTATAGCCAGAAAATTCAAGATATACATTTCATTTGTCATAAAAATATCTCAAACATATGACATTTTAATCAAAATCGTTAGAGCCATTTTCAAGAAAATCAAAATGTTCGAAACATTTTCCATGTAAAGGGTAGTTTAGGGTGGGACTATTTTCTTCAAAATCTTCGTGTCACATCCTTGAAAGGCATTAAACTTAAATACCAACTTTGGTTTTTAACCGACTTTTCCTTTTTGAGTTATGCTATCCACAGACACACACACACACACACACACACACTGACATTTTTCTAAAAATGCTTTTTTTGGATTCAGGGGGCCTCAAAACATATTTCCGGTGAAATCTCGACATCGAATTTTTGGGTGGAATACAATACTTCCCCTACTTACCAGTAGAGAGAGTAAAAATGGTTCATATCTTCGGCAATAAATAAGTTTTTAAAAATGTGTTGCAGTCACATGAGTTTCTTATCTTAGTCTTATTCGTTTAGCTTATTCAAAATTAAATTAAATTGCCAGGATCACATCACCTCGCCGGTGTGCCGGAACTTCGTCCCGTAGGAGTTTTTCCATGCCAGAAGGTGTCATTTTTAAGCACACCTGAAAGCCATCAGTCTGGGCCGGATTTGAACCCTCGACCTTGAGATCACTAGGCCAACTGAATATCTTCTTCAAGTTAATACAGATAAACATTTTTAGAAATTATGCTATTTGTAATTTTCTTGTAGGTACAAGAGGAATATGAGAATACAGTATAAGTGATAAACAAATGCTTTAAGAGCTGGGCGGTATGTGATGACTTGACATTGGAGAAAAACAAATTGAGAAAGGTACAAGTATTATCACTAAAACGGTTATCTCTCCCCCAAAAATATATTGTCTGTTTTAAAGAGATCTGCGTTTTTTCTGTAGGTACTTATATTTTGTGTGCCTCTTGCAGTTTCCTAGTTACACAAAAGTCACTGAGAATGAAGAAAACTTCAGAGAATATTCACAGAAAATTGAAGATATAATTTCATTTTCCATGAAAATACCTTAAGTATATGGCATTTTCACAAATATCGTTAGTCAGATACCAAGCATATTTTCCACGTGGGGTAGTCTTCTTGGCGCATTGTTGGGAGATGCTCAACTTAAATGCCAAGTCTGGTATTTAATGTACTTCTTTTTTACTTAACTTGTTCAAACACACACACACGGATTTTTCCAAAAATATTTTTTTGTGTTCAGGGGACTACAAAACGTGGATTTCTGGATACGTAGGTAGTAAATAACTCTATTGGTTGTTGACATGACGACGTAGAGCAGAATGGCATGTGCCTAGCGAACTGTAAAGCGCCCCGATTTTCCACCACAAATTGGTATTTTCCGCAGAACGCCGCTTGGGGTTGAATATTAATAAGTTGGGAATGCGCTGGTTCGCTGGCTTGCTTGCCCTAGGAAGGAGCCAAGAAACAACAGATTCTGCTGATCTTCAACTGTCTCTCACCCTCACTGTTACCAAAACCTTCATACGCACCTACTTTATCATTTACATGCAGTAAAACATTTCAAGATGTGGTCACTATGTGATCGCTTTGACATTCAAGTCTGTTTGCGTGGCCAAGAGACACAAGAGTGAATAACGACTTCCAAATCGAGATAAGTAGAAGTATTAAAAATTGAAGGACTTCCTCAGATACAGTTGGGTCAAAAAATAAATAAACTTTGTATTTTAAGGGTGAGTCAGTGAGTGAGTGAGTGATATACATTTTTATACAGTAATATTTTGTATATCTCTTACAGTTTATCAGTTATACAAAATACAGTCAGAATGAAAAGAACTTCAGAGAATATTCACAGAAAATTCAACATTTACATTTAATTGGTCATGAAAATATCTTAAATGTCCGGCATTTTAATCAAAATCGTCACATTCCATTTTTTAAAAACTCTGATGTGTTACACTCATATGACTTTCTCTACTCTTGTACTAACCATTCTTACAAACTCTTATTCCTATATCTTCTTCGTGTTAGTTGAGATAAACATTTGTACAAATTATCTTATTGCTTATTTCCTTGTAGGTACAAGGGGAATAATAGAATACAGTAGCCTTTACACACTTAACATATAACAATGAACAACGACGCTCCATTTCACGAAAGTTTTAAGTTTTCCGAAACTCACACACATAGGGAATATCTCCGAAATGGTTCACTCTACAAGAAAATTTATTCGGACATAAATTGTGTATTTTAGCAATATCTACATTTTTTGTATAGTATGATTTGGTCTATCTCTAACAGTTTACCAGTTATTCAAAAGTCATGCAGAGTAAACAGGACTACAGCGGCTATAGCCAGAAAATTCAAGATATAAATTTCATTTGTCATGAAAATGTCTCAAACATATGACATTTTAATCAAAATCGTTGGAGCTATTTTCAGGAAAATCAAAATTTTCGAAAAAATTTTCATGTAAAGGGTAGTTTAGGGTGGGGCTATTTGCTTCACAGGCACCCACAGACGTTTTTTCGGGGGTCTCAAAACATATATTTCTGGTGAAATCTCGACATCGAATTTTTAGCTGGAATACAATACTTCCCCTACTTACTAGTAGATAAAGTAAAAAGAGGGAATAAAACGACCTTATTATAGCTCGGTTGTTTATCATAGGGGCAAATCGACAGTTAGGCACCAGTCGATACTTCCACCTATTGGCCATCATCATCACCAGACCGTCATGACTCTGTGATGTGAATCACGCTCACTAGAGACCGATTCACTACAAAAATTGGTCGTTACAAAGTCATCGCTGGCTACGAGGTGAACCTACGCTAATTTCAAATTATAACCAAATTTATAGTTGATATTACAGACTCTAAGATTCAACAGATTATAGCTTTTTCGTATTAACCCACAAAATGGGAAAGTATTCGTGAATAAACTTATTATATTATTATATATATCTCATTTATAAGCTATATTATTTATTTGGATTATAGTTTGATTCTTATTTGCCTATTTTTTATTTATTTTTACAAACCAAATAATCAAATAAAATAGTGCTCGCATCTATACTTAAGCAAGTGAACTACTTCAGGTCTATATTTGCAGATAAACAAAGAAAGTGTGGAAGTATGCATAAGATTGTAACAAACTTAGACTTTTTTGAGCTGATCTGCGTAATTAATTTTTTTACTTTCTCTACTGGTAAATAGAAGGAAGTATTGTATTCCACCCAAAAGTTCGATCCAGAAATTTCACCGGAAATATATGTTTTGAGACCCCTGAATCTAAAAGAAGCATTTTTAGAAAAAGATCCGTGTGTCTGTCTGGAGAGCAGAACTACAAAGCGAAAAGTTGGTTAAAAACCAAAGTTGGTATTTAAGTTTAATGTCTTTAAAGGATGCGACACGAAGATTTTGAAGAAAATAGCCGCACCCTAAACTACCCTTTACATAGAAACTTTTTCGAAAATTTTGATTTTCTTGTAAATGGCTCTAACGATTTTGATTAAAATGTCATGAGATATTTTTATGACAAATGAAATAGGTATATATCTTGAATATTCTGGCTATAGCCCCTGTAGTATTTACTCTGTAGAGTGAACCATTTCTGAGATATTCCTTGTTATGTGTGTGAGTTTCGGAAAACTTAAAACTATCATGAAATAGAACATCGCTGTTCTTGTTTTTTTATATGTTAAGTGTGCAAAGAGAAAAGGATCTCAAAGCTTTAAAAGATTTGACTATCGCTCACAGTTCACATTCTAATATTCCCCTTGTACCTACAAGGAAATAAGAAATAAGATAATTTGTACAAATGTTTTTCTCAACTAACACGAAGAAGATATAGGAATAGGAGTTTGTAAGAATGGTTAGTACAAGAGTAGAGAAAGTCATGTGAGTGCAACACATCAGATTTTTCTTGCATGAAATGATAAATGATATGATGTGATGGCTTTAACATTGTGTGAGTGGTAAATAAAAAACAAATGAGTTCCTATTTGAGAAAAGTGCAAGTATTTGATAATTGAAACGAATAACAAGGAATATCTCGGAAATGGCTTACTGCACAACAAACTGTGTATGGCATAAATTGTTTGTTTTAATGAGCTCTACATTTTTGTATAGTAATACGATTTTCTGTATCTCTTACAGTTTACGAGTTATTCAGAATGAAGGAAACTTACGAGACTATTGCCAGAAAATTGAAGATAGCCTTGTCTGAGAAAGTCGACACCTTTCCTAGAAACAAGGTAATTTCAAATATTCTCCAAAATGTTCATGTATCGACAACTTGAATAGGAAGTTTGGTGTTTAACTCATTTTTCGTTATTGAGTTTTGGTGAATCAGTCAATATGAATGAATGTGGTGACGGTTGAAATGAGTTTATTGTAGGAGGAGGCTTTGCCCCCTTCTCTCCCCCCCCCCTCCCCAACACACACAGGTGTTTACTTAATTAAAGTTGTTCTGATGCCATATGTCTACTTGACCTTACTTGACCCCTGTTAACAGGCGTCATGCCAGTCAGTCCCAGTGGAAGCTTTTTCTACACTCTACATCAGAAAAATCTCACATGACTTTCTCTACTCTTGTACTAACCATTCTTACAAACTCCTATTCCTATATCTTCTTCGTGCTAGTTGAGATAAACATTTGTACAAGTTATCTTAGGTACAAATATCAGATAGTCAAAGCTTTTAAAGCTATGAAATAACGTTCTCTTTGAACACATAACATATCTCCGAAATGGTTCATGCTACAAAAAAATTTATTCCGACATAAATTGTGTATTTTAGCAAGATCTACATTTTTTGTACAGTATGATTTGGTCTATCTCCAACGGTTTACCAGTTATGCAAAAGTCGTTCAGAGTAAATACGACTACAGGGGCTATAGCCAGAAAATTCAAGATATACATTTCATTTGTCATAAAAATATCTCAAACATATGACATTTTAATCAAAATCGTTAGAGCCATTTTCAAGAAAATAACAATTTTCGAAAAATTTTCCATGTAAAGGGTGCGGCTATTTTCTTCAAAATCTTCGTGTCGCATCCTTGAAAGACATTAAACTTAAATACCAACTTTGGTTTTTAACCGACTTTTCGTTTTTGAGTTATGCTGTCCACACACACACGGATCTTTTTTTAAAAATGCTTTTTTTTTTTATCTTTTTTTTATTCAGGGGGTCTCAAAACATACATTTCCGGTGAAACCTCGACAACGAATTTTTGTGTGGAATACAATACTTCCCCTAGTGACTAGAAGAGAAAGTAAAAATGACATATCATATATTTGATTCCATGAATATAAACGATATGATGGCTACATATGAATGTGTTACATTCACACGATTTTCTCATTTTAATGAGGATAATAAATCTTTACAGAAATATTTACATTATATATTTCGTTATAGATGTAGTCAAATATAACTAAAGGTTATATCCTAGTCTTAAAATACCAAACAACTCAATATCGACATGACGTATTAATAATATATATCTCGGAAATTGTTTATGCTACAGGAAAGTTATTTAAATTCAAGAGATCTACACTTTTTCTGCAGTAATATTTTGTATATCTCTTACAGTTTATCAGCCATTCAGATTGAAGAGAACTTCAGAGAAAATTCAACATATACATTTCACTTGAATTTTAAACCACTTTACGTTTTTGAGATCTGGTAACCATAGAGACACGTATGTATATCTTTGGATGGAGATCTGAACCAGGACTGGAGACAAAATGCCAAGGATGGTGTGATTAGCACCTTGGTCCAGGACTGACTCCCCCAGCTGTTGGTTTAATGACGTAATTAGGGACATTCCAGTGGTTTTGGAAAGGGCAAGTATTGTATGCAAATGTTTCTAGGTGCGTAACAAACTCTTATTTCACACTTAATGTTCCATTTGACGCCCTAACCTTCTGTCCCATTCGACCGTTCTTACAAACACAGGAAACTTCGCTTTGTGTAGCATAACCAGGGTCCAGGTGTTGGAAATATTCAAGCACTTATGAAAGAAAAAAATTAGAAAATATGACGACAAATATGAACTAGTTTTTACAGCATTTTTAGAAAAATATCCGAGTCTGTGTGTCTGTCTGTGTACAGCATAACTCAAAAAGGAAAAGTCGGTTAGAAACCAAAGTTACTATTTAAATTTAATGTCTTTCAAGGATGCGACACGAAGATTTTGAAGAAAATAGCCGCACCCTTTACATGGAAAATTTTTCGAAAATTGTTATTTTCTTGAAAATGGCTCTAACGATTTTGATTAAAATGACATATATTTCAGATATTTTGATAAAAAATGAAATGTATATTTTGAATTTTCTGGCTACAGCCCATGTAGTCGTATTTACTCTGGACGACTTTTGCATAACTGGTAAACCGTTAGAGATAGACCAAATCTTACTATACAAAACATGTAGATCTTGCTAAAATACACAATTTATGTCTGAATAAATTTTCTTGTGGGGTGAACCACTTCGGAGATATTCCTTGTTATTTGTGTGAGTTTCGTAAAACTTAAAACTTTCGTGAAATGGAACATCGTTGTTCATTTTTTATATGTTAAGTGTCCAAAGAGAACGGGATCTCAAAGGTTTAAAAGATTTCACTATCACTCAAAGTCTACTGTATTCTCATATTGCCCATGTACCTACAAAAAACTAAGTAATAAGATAATTTGTACAAATGTTTATCTCAACTAACACGAAGAAGATATAGGAATTAGAGTTTCTAACAATAGTACAAGAATGAGTGGGGAAAGTCATGTGAGTGTTACATATTAGATTGAAGGATATACTAAAAGTGATAAATCACAGTTCTTGTTCTTATGGGGCGCATCGAAGTGATGTTGATAAGGCACGAGTAAGTAAGTAAGCGGTGCTGCCAACCTTGGACAAACATTCCCTTCAAGTTGAAACTGAAAAACGGAAATACCCGACCGACACTTGTGTTCAACCAAGACAAAACCTCAATTTGCATAATTTTTCCATCCCCGGTGATTATTATGGGCACGTCCTGTTTCAGTGATGCCAACATAATGAACCGTATCGAATGTTAAACTACCTGGACAGGGGCTGGGTCAACAAACAGTTGACAGTCAGTCACACACAGTGTTCAATTATTTTGTACCTACAGGGTAGCCAACCAAAACAAAACACTTTTGTAGAAGAGGAATCAATATCTAACTAAAAATATTTGGTGTCAAATGAGTTTCTCTACTTAGTCTTTTACAAACTATTCTTACTTTTTACCAGATTACCCGCCCCTTATGTAGGACTTACAAGTCAGTGTCTAGAGTCAGACGTCTGTCAGGGAACACAGGAACCTATGTACCAGACAGAGTGAACACCTGCAAGTATGAGAGTGAGGAAGTGATTACCATCCCCTTATGTAGGACTTACAAGTCAGTGTCTAGAGTCAGACGTCTGTCAGGGAACACAGGAACCTATGTACCAGACAGAGTGAACACCTGCAAGTATGAGAGTGAGGAAGTGATTACCCTCCCCTTATGTAGGACTTACAAGTCAGTGTCTAGAGTCACACGTCTGTCAGGGAACACAGGAACCTATGTACCAGACAGAGTGAACACCTGCAAGTATGAGAGTGAGGAAGTGATTACCCTCCCCTTATGTAGGACTTACAAGTCAGTGTCTAGAGTCACACGTCTGTCAGGGAACACAGGAACCTATGTACCAGACAGAGTGAACACCTGCAAGTATGAGAGTGAGGAAGTGATTACCCTCCCCTTATGTAGGACTTACAAGACAGTGTCTAGGGTCAGACGTCTGTCAGGGAACACAGGAACCTATGTACCAGACAGAGTGAACACCTGCAAGTATGAGAGTGAGGAAGTGATTACCCTCCCCTTATGTAGGACTTACAAGACAGTGTCTAGAGTCAGACGTCTGTCAGGGAACACAGCAACCTATGTACCAGACAGAGTGAACACCTGCAAGTATGAGAGTGAGGAAGTGATTACCTTCCCCTTATGTAGGACTTACAAGACAGTGTCTAGAGTCAGACGTCTGTCAGAGAACACAGGAACCTATGTACCAGACAGAGTGAACACCTGCAAGTATGAGAGTGAGGAAGTGATTACCCTCCCCTTATGTAGGACTTACAAGACAGTGTCTAGAGTCAGACGTCTGTCAGGGAACACAGCAACCTATGTACCAGACAGAGTGAACACCTGCAAGTATGAGAGTGAGGAAGTGATTACCCTCCCCTTATGTAGGACTTACAAGACAGTGTCTAGAGTCAGACGTCTGTCAGGGAACACAGGAACCTATGTACCAGACAGAGTGAACACCTGCAAGTATGAGAGTGAGGAAGTGATTACCCTCCCCTTATGTAGGACTTACAAGTCAGTGTCTAGAGTCAGACGTCTGTCAGGGAACACAGGAACCTATGTACCAGACAGAGTGAACACCTGCAAGTATGAGAGTGAGGAAGTGATTACCCTCCCCTTATGTAGGACTTACAAGTCAGTGTCTAGAGTCACACGTCTGTCAGGGAACACAGGAACCTATGTACCAGACAGAGTGAACACCTGCAAGTATGAGAGTGAGGACGTGATTACCCTCCCCTTATGTAGGACTTACAAGTCAGTGTCTAGAGTCAGACGTCTGTCACGGAACACAGGAACCTATGTACCAGACAGAGTGAACACCTGCAAGTATGAGAGTGAGGAAGTGATTACCCTCCCCTTATGTAGGACTTACAAGACAGTGTCTAGAGTCAGACGTCTGTCAGGGAACACAGGAACCTATGTACCAGACAGAGTGAACACCTGCAAGTATGAGAGTGAGGAAGTGATTACCCTCCCCTTATGTAGGACTTACAAGACAGTGTCTAGAGTCAGACGTCTGTCAGGGAACACAGGAACCTATGTACCAGACAGAGTGAACACCTGCAAGTATGAGAGTGAGGACGTGATTACCCTCCCCTTATGTAGGACTTACAAGTCAGTGTCTAGAGTCAGACGTCTGTCAGGGAACACAGGAACCTATGTACCAGACAGAGTGAATACCTGCAAGTATGAGAGTGAGGAAGTGATTACCCTCCCCTTATGTAGGACTTACAAGACAGTGTCTAGAGTCAGACGTCTGTCAGGGAACACAGGAACCTATGTACCAGACAGAGTGAACACCTGCAAGTATGAGAGTGAGGAAGTGATTACCCTCCCCTTATGTAGGACTTACAAGACAGTGTCTAGAGTCAGACGTCTGTCAGGGAACACAGGAACCTCTGTACCAGAGTGAACACCTGCAAGTATGAGAGTGAGGAAGTGATTCCCCTCCCCTTATGTAGGACTTACAAGACAGTGTCTAGAGTCAGACGTCTGTCAGGGAACACAGGAACCTATGTACCAGACAGAGTGAACACCTGCAAGTATGAGAGTGAGGAAGTGATTACCCTCCCCTTATGTAGGACTTACAAGACAGTGTCTAGAGTCAGACGTCTGTCAGGGAACACAGGAACCTATGTACCAGACAGAGTGAACACCTGCAAGTATGAGAGTGAGGAAGTGATTACCCTCCCCTTATGTAGGGCTTACAAGACAGTGTCTAGAGTCAGACGTCTGTCAGGGAACGCAGGAACCTATGTACCAGACAGAGTGAACACCTGCAAGTATGAGAGTGAGGAAGTGATTACCCTCCCCTTATGTAGGACTTACAAGACAGTGTCTAGAGTCAGACGTCTGTCAGGGAACACAGGAACCTATGTACCAGACAGAGTGAACATCTGCAAGTATGAGAGTGAGGAAGTGATTACCCTCCCCTTATGTAGGACTTACAAGACAGTGTCTAGAGTCAGACGTCTGTCAGGGAACACAGGAACCTATGTACCAGACAGAGTGAACACCTGTAAGTATGAGAGTGAGGAAGTGATTACCCTCCCCTTATGTAGGACTTACAAGTCAGTGTCTAGAGTCAGACGTCTGTCAGGGAACACAGGAACCTATGTACCAGACAGAGTGAACACCTGCAAGTATGAGAGTGAGGAAGTGATTACCCTCCCCTTATGTAGCACTTACAAGACAGTGTCTACAGTCAGACGTCTGTCAGGGAACACAGAAACCTATGTACCAAACAGAGTGGACACCTGCAAGTATGAGAGTGAGGAAGTGATTACCCTCCCCTTATGTAGGACTTACAAGACAGTGTCTAGAGTCAGACGTCTGCCAGGGAACACAGGAACCTATGTACCAGACAGAGTGAACATCTGCAAGTATGAGAGTGAGGAAGTGATTACCCTCCCCTTATGTAGGACTTACAAGACAGTGTCTAGAGTCAGACGTCTGTCAGGGAACACAGGAACCTATGTACCAGACAGAGTGAACACCTGCAAGTATGAGAGTGAGGAAGTGATTACCCTCCCCTTATGTAGGACTTACAAGACAGTGCCTAGAGTCAGACGTCTGTCAGGGAACACAGGAACCTATGTACCAGACAGAGTGAACACCTGCAAGTATGAGAGTGAGGAAGTGATTACCCTCCCCTTATGTAGGACTTACAAGACAGTGTCTAGAGTCAGACGTCTGTCAGGGAACACAGGAACCTATGTACCAGACAGAGTGAACATCTGCAAGTATGAGAGTGAGGAAGTGATTACCCTCCCCTTATGTAGCACTTACAAGACAGTGTCTAGAGTCAGACGTCTGTCAGGCAACACAGGAACCTATGTACCAGACAGAGTGAACACCTGCAAGTATGAGAGTGAGGAAGTGATTACTCTCCCCTTATGTAGGACTTACAAGACAGTGTCTAGAGTCAGACGTCTGTCAGGGAACACAGGAACCTATGTACCAGACAGAGTGAACACCTGCAAGTATGAGAGTGAGGAAGTGATTACCCTCCCCTTATGTAGGACTTACAAGTCAGTGTCTAGAGTCAGACGTCTGTCAGGGAACACAGGAACCTATGTACCAGACAGAGTGAACACCTGCAAGTATGAGAGTGAGGAAGTGATTACCCTCCCCTTATGTAGTACTTACAAGACAGTGTCTAGAGTCAGACGTCTGTCAGGGAACACAGGAACCTATGTACCAGACAGAGTGAACACCTGCAAGTATGAGAGTGAGAAAGTGATTACCCTCCCCTTATGTAGGACTTACAAGTCAGTGTCTAGAGTCAGACGTCTGTCAGGGAACACAGGAACCTATGTACCAGACAGAGTGAACACCTGCAAGTATGAGAGTGAGGAAGTGATTACCCTCCCCTTATGTAGGACTTACAAGACAGTGTCTAGAGTCAGACGTCTGTCAGGAAACACAGGAACCTATGTACCAGACAGAGTGAACACCTGCAAGTATGAGAGTGAGGAAGTGATTACCCTCCCCTTATGCAGGACTTACAAGACAGTGTCTAGAGTCAGACGTCTGTCAGGGAACACAGGAACCTATGTACCAGACAGAGTGAACACCTGCAAGTATGAGAGTGAGGAAGTGATTACCCTCCCCTTATGTAGGACTTACAAGTCAGTGTCTAGAGTCAGACGTCTGTCAGGGAACACAGGAACCTATGTACCAGACAGAGTGAACACCTGCAAGTATGGGAGTGAGGAAGTGATTACCTTCCCCTTATGTAGGACTTACAAGTCAGTGTCTAGAGTCAGACGTCTGTTAGGGAACACAGGAACCTATGTACCAGACAGAGTGAACACCTGCAAGTATGAGAGTGAGGAAGTGATTACCCTCCCCTTATGTAGGACTTACAAGTCAGTGTCTAGAGTCAGACGTCTGTCAGGGAACACAGGAACCTATGTACCAGACAGAGTGAACACCTGCAAGTATGAGAGTGAGGAAGTGATTACCCTCCCCTTATGTAGGACTTACAAGACAGTGTCTAGAGTCAGACGTCTGCCAGGGAACACAGGAACCTATGTACCAGACAGAGTGAACATCTGCAAGTATGAGAGTGAGGAAGTGATTACCCTCCCCTTATGTAGGACTTACAAGACAGTGTCTAGAGTCAGACGTCTGTCAGGGAACACAGGAACCTATGTACCAGACAGAGTGAACACCTGCAAGTATGAGAGTGAGGAAGTGATTACCCTCCCCTTATGTAGGACTTACAAGACAGTGCCTAGAGTCAGAGGTCTGTCAGGGAACACAGGAACCTATGTACCAGACAGAGTGAACACCTGCAAGTATGAGAGTGAGGAAGTGATTACCCTCCCCTTATGCAGGACTTACAAGACAGTGTCTAGAGTCAGACGTCTGTCAGGGAACACAGGAACCTATGTACCAGATAGTGAACATTTACAAATATGTGACTTTTGTTAATACAAACTGTTTATTAGCTTCTATAGGAATACAGAAGCTTTCTCATGGACAGCAGATTTGTTAAGAGAGAGACATTGTATTGCATACAGGGATACAAAAGTTCTCTCACGGCAGTGTACATACAGATGTGAAGTTTTGTTAATACAAACGGTTTATTACTGTCCTATAGGAATGCAGGGGTTTTCCCACGTGAGTGTCCATATCGATGCCACCATTGCTGCCAACAGAAGTTTTTGTGGTCACATCCTTCCTTCCTTGAGATGCCGACCACAAAACGACGCTAATTCGAGGGGGGGTGGGTGGGTGGGTGGGGAAACGGGCCTTCCGGATCAAATTACCCGGTAGAAAGGGGAAAAAAATTTAATTAGGGTGGCAGCATTGTCAAGTACTTGTTGTGTGGGAAAGAGGCAGGTGCCCGGATGTCTGAATGACAGAACTCACAAGGTGGTGTTGACAAGTATTGAGTTTCACGTGTGGCATAGGACGATATCTCCCATATTATAAATATTATATCTGCTGCACCAGGAAGAGAATGTTAATCGCCCCAAACTTCCGAGACACAAGTCCACCGTTTGAGTCAACAGCGTCAAATTAATATCGCTTGTCTAAAAGGTGTTCATCTGATGTGTTACACTCACATGACTTTCTCTACTCTTCTACTAACCATTCTTACAAACTCTTATTCCTAAATCTTCTTCGTGGTAGTTGAGATAAACATTTGTACAAATTATCTTATTGCTTATTTCCTTGTAGGTACAAGGAGAATATTAGAATACAGTAGACTTTGTGCGATAGTCAAATATTTTAAAGCCATATAAAAAATGAACAACGATGTTCCATTTTAAGAAAGTTTTCCGAAACTCACACACACAACAAGGAATATCTGCGAAATGGTTCACTCTACAAGAAAATTTATTGAGACATAAATTGTGTATTTTAGCAAGATCTACATTTTTTGTATAGTATGATTTGGTCTATCTCTAACGGTTTACCAGTTATTCAAAAGTAGTCCAGAGTAAATGCGACTACAGGGGCTATAGGCAGAAAATTCAAGATATATATTTCATTTGCCATAAGAATATCTTAAACATATTACATTTTATTCAAAATCGTTATAACCATTTTCAAGAAAATCAATATTTTCGAAATCTTTTCCATGTAAAGGGTAGTTTAGGGTGGAGGAATTTTTTTCAAAATCTTCGTGTCGCATCCTTGAAAGACATTAAACATAAATACCAACTTTGGCTTTTAACCGACCTTTTGTTTTTGAGCTATGCTATCCAGACACACAGACGCGCGCGGAACTTTTTGTAAAAATGCTTTTTCTTTGGTTTCAGGGGACGTCAAAACATATATTTCCGCTGAAATCTCGACTTCGAATTTTTGGGTGGAGTACAATAATTCCTCTACTTACCAGTAAAGAAACTAAAATTATTAAATTTAAATACGAAATTTGGTTTTTAACTAACGCTTCCTTTTTGAGTTATGCTTTGCAGGCGCGCGCGCGCACATACACACACACACTTAGACCATCTTGTGTCAATATCGACACAGATAATGGACGGATTTATGAACTGTCAAACCGTTGGCATATTTTCGATCTTGAGAAGGCTTATGATACGTACCGCCTTTTCCGAGTAAGTGTCGGCTCGGTAGGAGGGAGTACCTCAGGGTTCGGTGCTAAGTGCCACGCTCTTTGCTATAGCAATTAAGTCCATTTGGAAATATGTTCCGCCTGGAGTTTCGGCATGCCTATTCGTAGACGACTTTGCTGTCTATTGCACTTCTCAGCGCACGACATTCTTACAACTTTCGCTTCTTTTTTCACCACCACGCTAAGGGAACAGTATAGGAATAGCACCCTTAGTCCTAAGCCTACGGAGTTTCGCTTTCAGGAACTTCTGACGAACCTTACAATTGAACTGCCTAGGATGTTCGCCAAGGGCGACTCTCTGTAGCGCACCTTCGAGATTCTCTGCAGCTGCCTGCCAGACTTGCAGAGGTCTTAGCGGATGACAAAACAGAGGTTTTTAGCGGAGGATTTAAAATTTTAGATATATGTTGTTATGCTTTCTGGCACATTTATCACCTTGTTTGCCTAGCTATTGTCACTGTGTTCTACGTTTATGTTTATATTTTCTTTGTTGCTACTAATTTTATTTTTTATTGAAATTTATATCTGGCTATTGTCATGAATTTTTTAAGGGCGCTGATGACCTCACAGTTGAGCACCCTTACACCAAACCCTCCTCCTCCTCTGGAAAATTAAAAAATACTCAAGAAAGACTAACCCAAAACTTTTATAAGAGATAGCACCGAAAATACATGTTTTGAGGCACAGTGAATGCAAAAGAATGCATTTATTAGAAAAAGTTCTCTCTCTCTCTTTGCGCGCGCGCGCGCGCGTGTGTGTGTGAATAGCATAAATAAAAAATTAAAGTCGTTTAAATACAAATTTTGATATTGAAGTTGATGTTCCAAAAATGACATGAAGATTTTGAAGAAAATAGCTATATCGCAAAGTACTCTTTATATGATAGATTTTTCAAAATTTTTTATTTTCAAAAAATGAATCTAACGATTTTAACTAAAATGGCATTTTGTGGGCGTGGTCTGTGAAGTTCTGTTCATTCTGAATGGCTTTTATACGATAACTGATAAACTTGAAAAATGTTCCTCTTCTTGAAACACATACTTTATAGGCAGGAGATCCGGGTTGGATTCTCGGTATTGGCACTGGATTTTCTCCCGCTGAGAAATATCGGCACTGACCATGTCCCACCTTCCAGTCCTGCACCCCACTCCTGCGCCGCGGCGTTATATATTTTTTATTGGAGTTAACAGTTTCCGAGATATTCCTTACTAATACTTTGATTTTTCCAATACTTATATTTTTCTCAAATGAGCAGCCACTATTGGTTATTGTGTAGGTGGTGCGAAGAGAGGCCAATTTCAAAGTCGTCACCTAGTGACCAGCTCTTAAATCGTTTGCGTTTTATTATAATGTTTTGTAAGAGAAAGAGGTTGCAGTTTTGCAGAGAGTGAAGTAGGCATGTCTATGAGGGACTGCAGTTTCGAAGAAGGCAGCGAGAGTTGGCAAGACTGTTGCCATTATGTAAGGCTTCAAGGCGTGGCAACAACCATACAAAAACAAAAACTATACAATATGTACATATACTGTGTGTGTGTATGTGAGATAAACAGTCACATCCAGAAATAGGCACTCGGTGAGGTTACCTCCCTGCACTCAGGTCGCGGGTTTGAGTCCCAACCCTTCTCTACAACCTAAACTATTCTATTATGACGTTAGTTTACAAGTTAGATTTGTGTTTGCTAACTTCTAATTGCCTAAAGTGATTTAAAAATAGGAAGGATAGTTTCTGATGGGGAATTTTCATGAAAATCTTGACAAATGTCTAACTTCACAGAACTTAGACTTTTTCGTACAAATATCTACATTTTACTTTCTGTACTATACATAGTCAGTAGAGGAAGTATTGTATTCCACCCAAAAAATTAATGTCGAGATTTCACCAGAAATGTATGTTTTGAGGTCCCATGAATACAAAAAAGAAAGAAAAATGTATTTAATTCTAACTTCTTTCAATGAACTGATATAAAGATTTTGAAGAATATAGCTCCACCCTGAACTACCCTTTACATAGAACATATTTCGAAAACTTTGATTATCTCGGAAATGGCTCTTAACGATTTTCATGAAAATGGCAATTTTGTGGCTATAGCACTTGTAGCCCTGTTTACTCATAATAGTATTTCTTGTTATTTGTGTAAGTGCTGCCAACTTATGCTTTTCTCAAATAGAGAATGCTTGTTCATTTGTTCATGTTCGCCATGCAGAGGGAACGGAATCTCAGGCCATATTCCCCTTGTACCTACAAGAAAATTACGTCAAATTTGTACAAGTGTTTATCTCTGATTGCCTCCAAAAACACATTCTTTTGCATTTTCTCCTCACATGCGTGAATCTTGGTGTGTTGAACTTGCCTGGCCTGGCCTGGTCTGGCCTACTGAAGAAGTTTCTTGACGACACGCACATGCCTGCACGTATTGGATACAAACTCCATGGCCTACTCAAGTATTTACTAGTCTTGTAGGTGCTTGAACCGATTTTCCATTGTTGCACATAACGCTCTCAAATTCCATGGCCTATTGATGCATCTTTCCTTCCAGCTACATTAATGAACGCTGGAGAATCAAATTCCATGGCCTACTGAAGTATTTGTCCAATAATCAGCATTGTTGAACATCTGATACTCCAGCTCCATGGCCTACTCAAGTATTTGTCCAATAATCAGCATTGTTGAACATCTGATACTCCAGCTCCATGGCCTACTGAAGTATTTGTCCAATAATCAGCATTGTTGAACATCTGATACTCCAGCTCCATGGCCTACTGAAGTATTTGTCCAATAATCAGCATTGTTGAACATCTGATACTCCAGCTCCATGGCCTACTCAAGTATTTGTCCAATAATCAGCATTGTTGAACATCTGATACTCCAGCTCCATGGCCTACTGAAGTATTTGTCCAATAATCAGCATTGTTGAACATCTGATACTCCAGCTCCATGGCCTACTCAAGTATTTGTCCAATAATCAGCATTGTTGAACATCTGATACTCCAGCTCCATGGCCTACTCAAGTATTTGTCCAATAATCAGCATTGTTGAACATCTGATACTCCAGCTCCATGGCCTACTCAAGTATTTGTCCAATAATCAGCATTGTTGAACATCTGATACTCCAGCTCCATGGCCTACTCAAGTATTTGTCCAATAATCAGCATTGTTGAACATCTGATACTCCAGCTCCATGGCCTACTCAAGTATTTGTCCAATAATCAGCATTGTTGAACATCTGATACTCCAGCTCCATGGCCTACTGAAGTATTTGTCCAATAATCAGCATTGTTGAACATCTGATACTCCAGCTCCATGGCCTACTCAAGTATTTGTCCAATAATCAGCATTGTTGAACATCTGATACTCCAGCTCCATGGCCTACTGAAGTATTTGTCCAATAATCAGCATTGTTGAACATCTGATACTCCAGCTCCATGGCCTACTCAAGTATTTGTCCAATAATCAGCATTGTTGAACATCTGATACTCCAGCTCCATGGCCTACTGAAGTATTTGTCCAATAATCAGCATTGTTGAACATCTGATACTCCAGCTCCATGGCCTACTGAAGTATTTGTCCAATAATCAGCATTGTTGAACATCTGATACTCCAGCTCCATGGCCTACTCAAGTATTTGTCCAATAATCAGCATTGTTGAACATCTGATACTCCAGTTTCATGGCCTACTGAAGTATTTGTCCAATAATCAGCATTGTTGAACATCTGATACTCCAGCTCCATGGCCTACTCAAGTATTTGTCCAATAATCAGCATTGTTGAACATCTGATACTCCAGCTCCATGGCCTACTCAAGTATTTGTCCAATAATCAGCATTGTTGAACATCTGATACTCCAGCTCCATGGCCTACTGAAGTATTTGTCCAATAATCAGCATTGTTGAACATCTGATACTCCAGCTCCATGGCCTACTCAAGTATTTGTCCAATAATCAGCATTGTTGAACATCTGATACTCCAGCTCCATGGCCTACTCAAGTATTTGTCCAATAATCAGCATTGTTGAACATCTGATACTCCAACTCCATGGCCTACTGAAGTATTTGTCCAATAATCAGCATTGTTGAACATCTGATACTCCAGCTCCATGGCCTACTCAAGTATTTGTCCAATAATCAGCATTGTTGAACATCTGATACTCCAACTCCATGGCCTACTGAAGTATTTGTCCAATAATCAGCATTGTTGAACATCTGATACTCCAATTCCATGGCCTACTCAAGTATTTGTCCAATAATCAGCATTGTTGAACATCTGATACTCCAATTTCATGGCCTACTCAAGTATTTGTCCAATAATCAGCATTGTTGAACATCTGATACTCCAATTCCATGGCCTACTCAAGTATTTGTCCAATAATCAGCATTGTTGAACATCTGATACTCCAATTCCATGGCCTACTCAAGTATTTGTCCAATAATCAGCATTGTTGAACATCTGATACTCCAATTTCATGGCCTACTCAAGTATTTGTCCAATAATCAGCATTGTTGAACATCTGATACTCCAATTCCATGGCCTACTCAAGTATTTGTCCAATAATCAGCATTGTTGAACATCTGATACTCCAACACCATGGCCTACTTAAGTATTTGTCCAATAATCAGCATTGTTGAACATCTGATACTTCAATTTCATGGCCTACTGAAGTATTTGCCCAATAATCAGCATTGTTGAACATCTGATACTCCAACTCCATGGCCTACTGAAGCATTTGTCCAATAATCAGCATTGTTGAACATCTGATACTCCAATTCCATGGCCTACTCAAGTATTTGCCCAATAATCAGCATTGTTGAACATCTGATACTCCAACACCATGGCCTACTTAAGTATTTGTCCAATAATCAGCATTGTTGAACATCTGATACTCCAACTCCATGGCCTACTGAAGTATTTGTCCAATAATCAGCATTGTTGAACATCTGATACTCCAGTTCCATGGCCTACTGAAGTATTTGTCCAATAATCAGCATTGTTGAACATCTGATACTCCAATTCCATGGCCTACTGAAGTATTTGTCCAATAATCAGCATTGTTGAACATCTGATACTCCAGTTCCATGGCCTACTGAAGTATTTGTCCAATAATCAGTATTGTTGAACATCTGATACTCCAATTCCATGGCCTACTGAAGTATTTGTCCAATAATCAGCATTGTTGAACATCTGATACTCCAATTCCATGGCCTACTGAAGTATTTGTCCAATAATCAGCATTGTTGAACATCTGATACTTCAATTTCATGGCCTACTGAAGTATTTGCCCAATAATCAGCATTGTTGAACATCTGATACTCCAACTCCATGGCCTACTGAAGCATTTGTCCAATAATCAGCATTGTTGAACATCTGATACTCCAACTCCATGGCCTACTGAAGTATTTGTCCAATAATCAGCATTGTTGAACATCTGATACTCCAGTTCCATGGCCTACTGAAGTATTTGTCCAATAATCAGCATTGTTGAACATCTGATACTCCAATTCCATGGCCTACTGAAGTATTTGTCCAATAATCAGCATTGTTGAACATCTGATACTCCAGTTCCATGGCCTACTGAAGCATTTGCTCAATAATGGGCATTGTTGAATATCTGATACTCCAGTTCCATGGCCTACTGAAGTATTTGCTCAATAATGGGCTTTGTTGAACATCTGATACTCCAGTTCCATGGCCTACTGAAGTATTTGCTCAATAATGGGCATTGTTGAACATCTGATACTCCAGTTCCATGGCCTACTGAAGTATTTGCTCAATAATGGGCACTGTTGAACATCTGATACTCCAGTTCCATGGCCTACTGAAGCATTATTTCCCTCCGAGAGTGATTGGACACCCCTGGGCACATATGGCTGCAGCCCCGCCCTACCCGCCAGTTTTTCAAGGCCTTCTGTAGTATGCATCGCCTTCCTTACACATCCAAGCCAACAATAATTAATAATTCACAAGCGATACCACTTCTTCCTGGCTCAGGCAATTGTTTTCCATATCGACAACAATACTCACCGTGAATAGGAAATGGCTTTGTTCGGCGTGCCATTATTACGACAGATGCCCTTGGAGAGCAGATTCACCATGGCAACGTAGCAATGGCTAATAGAAAAACAACTGAAATGTCACTGCCAGATAAAAAAATTTGAATGTCGTCTCATCATTCTTTTTTTTTTTTTTTTTTTTTTTTTTCCAGTTGCCAAGCAACATATGCAGCGATATATGTCTTTCTGTAATTCGACTGCTCAGTTGTTCAACAATAGATCTCTATTGAAACTGCGCGCTCTCTTGTTTTTTTATCCACGACTGTTAATTTTTTCGGCACTTTTTTGCAAAGGGGCAAGCTGCAATACATCTCTGGTATCAAGCGCACAAAAAATGATGCGTTTTGTTTTGTTTTTTGCAACATCTGCGCGTTTGTCGCTGAGAGGGGTATAGCGAAGAGGATGTGACACTTTTAGAACACCCCCCCCCCCCGACCCCAGGAGTTTGCGAAACTTCGCGAAATTACAGTCTTCCTTAAAGCAACGCTTCCAGGATAATATTAAAAACTAATGCTTTAATATTGAAAGCGCTTACTATAGTTTCAACAAATATCTGTTGGCGGAAGTTGACGTGACTGTGAAAATCTGCCATTTCAAGGATAAATGTTTCAAAAGTTTTCATCTTCCTAAAAATGTGTCTATTTGGATTAAAATACCATATACTACTTAATATATGTTCATATATATTTTGAATTTTCTGGCTATAGCCTATGTAATCTTGTTTACTCTGGATCACTTTTGTGTAACTGGTAAGCCGTGAGACATAGACCAAATCTTACTGCTAAAACTCACAAGTTATGTCCAAATGCAAGTTTTTTTGTGGCGTAAACCATTTCGGAGATATTCCTTGTTATTGTGTGGAGTTTTGAAATACTTATACTTCTCTCTCTTAAAGAATTTGAGTATCACTTAAATTTACTGGTCAAATGTTAACATTAGTGTAAAAACTTGCAAAAGAGTATTTCGCTTGGAGGGAGATAGGCAGATAAATAACAGTTGAAGTTGGGCGCACCTGCGCAAGTTCAAATAATGCTCCTCAGAGTCTGCCTCAGGCAAACAGTTGCTCTTTGTTTCACAACATTGCCCAACAATTACACCTGGAATGAGGAAGTCATTGTACACCGACATTCACAACTTAGTTCTCTGCAATAGTCAAGTTGGTCGTTGTTTCAAGTAAAAATATTGTTAAATTCACATGATCTTCTCTACCCACAATCGCTTATTTCTATGTGTTATATACACTTTATCTTAATGCAGGTAAATAATTACAGAAAGAGTTTGATTGTAAACACACGAGCAATTCAGCAAATTGTGCAGAAAACCAAACAGGGAATATCTCAGAAATTGTTAGTGCCAGAAAAAAACCCATGAATTTTCTCGAGATGTGCATGGGTAAAGGAAATCTTATATTCCACACAAAAATTCAATATCGCCTAAATATATGCTTGGAGCACACCTGAATTTAAAAAAAGGCATTTTTAGAAAAAGTTTCTTGTTTGTGAAAAATGTCGTATATTTGACATACTTTCATGGCAAATGAAAGGTATGTTTTGAATTTTCTGTGAATATTCTCTGAAGTTCTCTTCATTATAAATAACTCCTTAACTGCAAGAGATACATAAAACATTAGTGCATAAAAATCTGATGTGTTGCACTCACATGACTTTCTCTACTCTTCTACTAACCATTCTTACAAACTCTTATTCGTATATCTTCTTCCTGTTAGTTGAGATAAACATTTGTACAAATTATCTTATTGCTTATTTGCTTATAGGTACAAGGGGAATATTAGAATACAGTAGGCTTTGTGCGATAGTCAAATCTATTTAAGCTTTGCACACTTAACATAAAAAATTGACAACGTTGTTGCATTTCGCTAAAGTTTTAAGTTTTCCGAAACTCACACACTTAACAAGGAATATCTCCGAAATGGTTCACTCTACAAGAAAATTTATTGGGACATAAATTGTGTATTTTAGCAAGATCTACATTTTTTGTATAGTATAATTTTGTCTATCTCTAACGGTTTACCAGTTATGCAAAAGTCGTCCAGAGTAAATACGACTACAGGGGCTATAGCCAGAAAATTCAAGATATATGTACATTTCATTTGTCATAAAAATATCTCCAACATATGACATTTTAATCAAAATCGTTAGAGCCATTTTCAAGAAAAACAAAATTTTCGAAAAATGTTTCATGTAAAGGGTAGTTTAGGGTGGGGCTATTTTCTTCAAAATCTTTGTGTCGTATCCTTGAATGACATTAAAATTAAATACCAACTTCAGCTTTTAACCGACTTTTCGTTTTTGAGTTATGCTGTCCACAGACTGACACACACACGGACCTTTCTCTAAAAATGTTTTTTTTTTGGTTTCAGGGGGTCTCAAAACATATTTCCTGTGAAATCTCGACATCGATTTTTGGGTGGAATACGATACTTCCGCTACTTACCAGTAGAGAAAGTAAAAATTGTAGAATGGTAATTTTACACTTGGGAAGTCAAAATTCTTGTGTTCGTTGTGGTCACTGAAATTCGTAATTGGTAAAGATGGAGATGGCGTGTAATGAAAGTAAAACTGAGACAGCGGGGTTAGGGGATGAGGGGGTGGTGACCCTGAACTTCCAGAAAGAGTATTTAAGACACTTCCCTTTCATTTTCATCAGGAAGGGATGCTGGACCAGGTGTAGGGAGAGAGACGAACAAAAAACTTTACTTCTCATCTACATATGGCAAGCGCAGGGGGGGGAGGGGGGTTAGTTTGGTTTCTCACGACTGGGTTTCCGCTCGCTGCTGCCTGGGATTACAACCCTTTCCTTACAAGGGTCTTTGTTCCAGACTTGGGCTGGCTGAGGTGATCGTGGCCTTCAAATCTACATGGTCAGCTGACAGGAATCTCAACATTTTTAGAAATTTACATGATTTTATCGTTTTTAAAAAAATATTTCCCCTTAACATCGGACTTTTGCACACTTAGGTTCTGTTTGAAAGACTCATTGAGTTTTCTTTTCACGATCATAACAATAAATACAAGATTCATCAACAGTAACGATATTCCAAACGTCTTGGAATTTTTCCAGAGTTTTTCTGCAGCAATCAATACGTTGTTGTTTGAGTAGTCAGTTTATGTGGAATACATGGACAACAAAGTTTTCTCACGTCTAACTGTTGATGTAAAATGTTTTGTATTTGACTCATATCAATGTCGTCCTAATAAATTCATAACATGTCCAACAGTGACAATATTTTCATCAGTAACAGCCATTTTTGACAAACTTAAAAATTTCGAAAAATGTTCATTACAAAGGGTAGCCTGGGGTGAGAGGATGTTTTTTAAAAATCTTAATGTCGTGTCCTTCGAAGATATTTAACTTAAATCGACACACACACACGCGCGCGCGGGCTTTAATTCAGAGAACCTCAAAACCTGTACAATTTAGATGTCGAATTTTGTGGTTGAATCCTATACTTTTTATATAGAAGTCAAAGTTAAAAAAAGAACGAAAAAAAAAAAAAAAACGAATAACGACTTGCCATTTGAGAAAAACACAACTGTTGGAAAAGTCTAAGGAATAATAAGAATATGTCGGAAATCAATACCAACTTTCTATTTATCCAAAGGTTAAGTTGTTTATACAAACACACCCGCCCTTGGAGCTCCTCTTTTTAATGGACACTCAAAACATATTTCCGTTGAAATTTCGTTATGGAATTTTTAGGTGAAATACAACCCTTGGTGAAGTGAAATGATTAAAACAGGAAACACTTCAACCCCTTACTTTTGACCTGGCGGGGCCCACATTACGTATGCAGGGCATTTTTGCATAATGTGGGGTGCAGTTGGTATCTGCATATGCGGGGATGTTTCTCACGAGTGCACCCCGGTCCACATTTTCATTGTCAAGGTTCTCCTTATTCCACTATACGTCTTAGATTTACATACAACATAGATATACCAGATGCATATCCAAAATATCTTCCTACAATGGGAATTTCGGTTACGTCACAGCCTGTAAGGGGTTAAAACCAAGCATAGGGGTGGTTTTTGAAATTTCTGAGTTGCCTACAATTTTCACTTGTGTTCAACATTATTCAAATACATCAAATTTCAGCGAAAAGGGCTGAAAAAACTTGAAATTGATTCCCCAATGTGGGATTAAAAATAAGGGATGTTTTACTAATTTTTACGTATAGTAAGTAGAGGAACTATTGTATTCCACCCAAACATTCGATGCCAAGATTTCACCCGAAATATATGTTTTGAGGACCCTGAATTTAAAAAAAAAAAAATCATTTTTAGAAAAAGGTCCGCGCGCGCCCACGTGTGTATATCTGTCAGTCTGAGGGCTGCATAACTCAAAAACGAAAAGTAGGTTAAATACCAAAGTTGGTTGACTAACGATTTTGACGAAAATGCCATGTACTTAAGATATTCTTATTACAAATGAAATGTATATGTTAAATTTTCTGGCTATAGCCCCTGTAGTCCTATTTACTCTGGATGACTTTTGTATAACTGGTAAACCTTAAGAGATAGACCAAATCTTACTATACAAAAAATGTGGATCTCGTGAAAATACATAATTTACATCCCAATAAATTTTTCTGTAGAATGAACCATTTCGGAGATATTCCTTCTCATTAAACTTTCGTCAGATGCTCATTTTGACTTTCTCTACTGATAAGTCGTGCAAAGAGAACTTCTGAGTGTAATGTTAATGAAATAGCACAGGAAGATGACTATGCAACTAACGGCATTTGTTCACACAGTGAACAATCGGAGGTACAGTAATAATTGCTATTACCGAAAAACTTAAAGAACATTTAAAAAAGAAGTCATTTAGGTGCTAGGTATATCCTAACCTGAGGCAACACTGAATTTTTTAATTATCAAGTCCAAAGAAGTCGAAAGATATGTTTTATTGAACAGAAGTGCAACTTCGCGCTAGAAATACATTTTCTCACAAGTTTTAGGGATAAATTTATGAATATTTCTCTTTTTGGAAGTATTCGTGTTAGTGAGATACATTTCTCCGGCAGTAAATATACCTCAAAGCAAATCTGTGCTGAGAAGTGTGGATGAACGCATCTAAATGTTGTGTAGATCGCATCGCATCGCCCAAAATACCAAGTAGGGATTATGAACACCAAGTTGACGCTTTTCTTTCTCAGGGTTGGTGCACCCCCCCCCCCCCCCCCTCTGCTTTTAAAGAAAACAGAAAGGGAGTTGTCGGTCGGTCCATATGCAAAACTATGTGCATATATTCAAATAGGGTGGTAGTGTTCTTGGTAACCCTTTCGGGGGTTGGAGGGTGCTCCAAGGTCGTGGGAAGACAAACTCCAAGCAGCCGGTCACACTCAGGTGGCCCATCACAATAATTAAATATTTATTGAAACACTAGATGTCTCTCTTTCTCATCATATTACTTTCTCTACGCACTCTTGTAAAAGTATTCTTACAAACACTTATTCTTCTATCCACTTCATGTCAATACACATAAAAATATATAGGAATTTAAACTGCAAATCAATAACGAGACATATCTCGGAAATGGTTAACTCGAAAAGTAAAGTTATTGGCATAAATTCTGCATTTTAACGAGATAAGAGGATTAAGGAGTAAATATAAAGGAAGTATTGCAGCCCACGTTTAATTTTAATAAAACGTATAGTGTAAGTCACGAAGATTCTCATGAAAATCCCACCATTGCAAACTATCCTTTGCATGGAAAAATGTTTCACAATTTTCATTTTCCCAAAAATGGAAAAATGCCATATGTTCAAGATATTTTCATGACAAATGAAATGTATATGTTCAACTTTCTGTGAATATTCTCTGAAGTTCTCTTCATTCTGAAGGACTTTTGTATAACTGATATACAAAATATTACTGCATAAAAAATCTGAATTGTTGCACTCACATGAGTTTCTCTACTCTTGCACTAACCATTCTTACAAACTCTTAACCCTATATCTTCATAAGATTTTGTCTATCCCTTACGGTTTACGAGTTATTCAAAAGTCATCCAGAGTAAACAGGACTACATAGGCTATAGCCAGAAAATTCAAAACATGCACTTTATTTGTTATACAAATATCTTAAACGTATAGCATTTAATCAACATCGTTAGTCATTTTCGAGAAATACAAAATTTTCGAACAATTTTCTTCAAAATCTTCGTGTTGCATCCTTGAAAGATATTAAGCTCAAATACCAACTTTGGTTTTTAACCTCCTTTTCGTTTTTGAGTTATGCTGTCCAGACACACACACACACACTCACACACACACACACACACACACACACACACACACACACACACACACACACACACACGCGGACCTTTTTTCTAAAAATGCATTTTATTCGTTATTCGTGATTTTTAGATCCTGATCATGCAAAGAGAGCGGAACTTAGAGTTATCTCATACCGAACACCTCTTAAAACTTAGGGTCTATTGTATTCCCATGTTCCCCTTCTAGCTACAAGAAAATTAGTAATAAGATAATTTGTACAAATGTTTATCTGTATTAAAATGAAGTGGAGTAAGTGTGAAGTAAGATAGTAGGTGAAACACCCGAATAGCGTCCTCATAGACCTGGCTGTCTTATCTCGCAATCTCTCAAGTCCCCAAAATAAGGAATACATTATTTCCGCGAGAACCCCACCCCACGGTACCTAACCACCACTTTGCATATTCACCAACCCTTCTATAAGGGTGCAGATCTTTTCTTGACTAAATTTTCAATCGTGGCCGTCCCTGAATGTATATGCAAAGTGTTTAGGCATTCTAATATTGCTTTGCATATCTTCCTGGTGGGAAAATATCTTTTCTCACATGCTCCGTGCAGCCAGCCAGCCAGCTTGCTTGGTCGCGTTCGTTGCAAACCACAGTCATCTGTCTATCTGCTGAATATTCCTCGAGGAAGGTTTACAGCTACCTATAGCCAAAAAGATCTCTTAGTTTCACTACTAAGTAGAGCAAGTACCTACTGTTTCCCAACTAAGAATCCAATGTCCAGATTTCACCGGAAATATCTTTTGTGGCCCCTGAATAAAACAATCTGATGTGTTGCACTCACATGACTTTCTCTACCCTTGTCAAATCTTTTTGACCTTTGAGATTCCATTCTCTTTGCACGATTAACATATAAAAAATGTACAACGTTGTTGCATTTCGCTAAAGTTCTAAGTTTTCCGAAACTCACACAGTTAACAAGGAATAGCTCCGAAATGGTTCACCCTACAAGAAAATTTATTGAGACATAAATTGTGTATTTTAGCAAGATCTACATTTTTTGTATAGTATAATTTGGTTTATCTCTAACGGTTTACCAGTTATGCAAAAGTGGTCCAGAGTAAATACGACTACAGGGGCTATAGCCAGAAAATTCAAGATATACATTTCATTTGTCATAAAAATATCTCAAACATATGACATTTTAATCAAAATCGTTAGAGCCATTTTCAAGAAAATAAAAATTTTCAAAAAATCTTTCATGTAAAGGGTAGTGTAGGGTGGGGCTATTTTCTTCAAAATCTTCGTGTCGCATCCTTGAAAGACATTAAACTTAAATACCAAGTTTGGCTTTTAACCGACTTTTCGTTTTTGAGTTATGCTGTCCACACACACGCACACACACGGACCTTTTTCTAAAAATGCTTTTTTTTGGATTTAGGGGGCCTCAAAACATATATTTCCGGTGAAATCTCGACATCGAATTTTTGGGTGGAATACAATACTTCCCCACGCGCGCGCGCGCGCGTGTGTGTGTGTTTCAGTCCATGGACAGCATAACTCAAAAACGAAAAGTCGGTTAAAAACCAAAGTTGGTATTCAAGTTTAATATGATGAGCAACGAAGATTTTAAGAAAATTCCTTCAACGTAAACTACCTTTTACATGAGAATTTTCGAAATTTTTTTTTTTCTCAAAACTGGTTCTACGGTTTTGATCAAAATGCCATATGTGTTTAAGATATTTTTCTGGCAAATGAAACGCGTATTCTGTGAAGTTCGTTATTTGTTTTTTATCTCTTGGACGTGCAAAGAGAATGGAATTTGAAAGCTTTAAGAGATTTGACTGCTGTATTCCCATATTGCCCTTGTACCTTGCAGAGTGATCGTTGGCGAGTCAGACTGGTAGATAGGCAAGTATGCAGAAGGAATGTTCTATCTAATAAACGTGGCAACGTCGCAGCACCACGTTAATCTGCGATAGGTCTTATCTAATCTCTTGATACCAAACACGCAGCACCTGCTGGAGCTCTCTGTCTACTCTAGTCTAACTGCCATACCTCGGCCCTTGTACCTAGACCAGTATATATATATATATATATATATATATATATATATATATATATATATATATATAACTAACATTTCCTTTCAAAAATCTCATGTGTTGCACTCACATGACTTTCTCTACTCATTCTTACAAACTCTTATTCCTATACCTTCTTCGTGTTAGTTGAGATAAACATTTGTACAAATTATCTTATTGCTTATTTCCTTGTAGGTACAAGGGGATTATTATTTTAAAGATTTTGATTAAAAAAGTGCTATAAGTGCTAGAGATATTTTTATGGTAAATGAAATGTATATTTGAATTTTCTGGCTATAGCCCCTGTACTCTGGATGACTTTTGCGTAACTGGTAATCCGTAAGACATAGACCAAATCTTACTGTAAAAAAATGTAGACCTTGATAAAACACAAAATTTATGTCCAAATAATTTTTTTTGTAGAGTGAACCATTTCGGAGATATTCCTTGTTGTTTGTGTGAGTTTTGGAATACTTAAAAACTTTCGTCAAATGAAAGATCGTTATTCATTTTTTATATCTTAGCAGCACAAAGAGAGCGGGATCTCAAAGCTTTAAAAGATTTGACTATCGCACTGTATTCTAATATTCCCCTTGTACCTACAAGGAAATAAGCAATAAGATAATTTGTACAAATGTTTATCTCAACTAACACGAAGAAGATATAGGAATAAGAGTTTGTAAGAATGGTTAGTACAAGAGTAGAGAAAGTCATGTGAGTGCAACATAGCAATATTTTGTGTATATCTTATAGTTTAGCAATTATGCAAAAATTATTCAGAATGAAGAGAACTTTATTACCACAAAATTGAAGATATAAATTTAATTTGCCATGGAAATATCTTAAACATATGGCATTTTAATCAAAATCGTTAGTTTTTTTTAAAAGAGTATCAGAATTAGCGAAATATTTGACCTTGTAAAAAATAGTTTCGGTTGAGGGAATTAGTCGAAAGTCTCTGTGTCGTATCTTGTAAGGACAATACATCCTCTACCGCCCGTAAGTGGTAGAGAAATAAAAACCTGTTCTGTTTCATGTATAGAAGGGTAAAAACTGACTATCGCAGTGCGCGGACTGTGCAAAGCAGTAACAGAAAACGTGAAAACACAGAAACAGTGAGAGAAAACTATTTTTAAAATCTGGAGCGCTTGCAGCGTTTGAATAAAGGCTTCCACGAGGAATAAAAAGAACTCCAAGCATACTTGGAGAACTGGATGATGATGATAGAACGAGCGAAGGCTTTTGGAAAAAAAAGCAGGTAAAGAGCGCAAGCTTTGCGAATGGAAGGGAAAGAAATTACATCTTAGAGGGCCTTGAAAAATAGACGAAGCTGGGGGGAAAAATTGTAGGGGCCCGTGGAAAGAATGAAGCCTTTTGACAGCAAAGTGAAGTGGATTAAATGCTTGACCTTGTAATATATCAAAAAACACGTGCGCATCAATGTTAGGTACTCTTCTTAAATCATATTTCATGTGGCAAGGTTAACGGCCTTGTATGTACGCCCTGCACAATCTTTAGGTACGTTCTCTCAGTGGCGTATGAGTTTAGAATCACTAACCATATGTAAGACTTAAACTTGATGCACATCGAGGAAAAAAGAACTTTTTTGATTGTATGTAATTATATAAAATAATTGAGACGTTCGAGAATGCGAAAACTACATAATTTTAAACATGTTTAAATGAAGTATACGTTCAAATGTTTTATCACTTGATATTTTCATGTAAAATATTCGTTTTGGAGTAGTTTTTGTGTTGCAGTAATGACAATCGCAATAGGTTCTATTGTTAAGTGTATCTAAGAATATATTTATAATTTTAAAACAAAAATTGTATCTTTTAGGCGAGGAAGTGCAGGAGAATTTTAAAAAGTGGATGTATTTTGAACTTCCCAATAGTACAAATGTAAAAAAGATAGCAGAGTTGGAAGTTTCAGTTAGATATCTCCTTAGAATAGCGTCAGTTAAATATCAGAGAAATGACCAACTCACCAAGTACTCTATGACAAGATCATGTGACTATCATAAGATCCTACAATAATTTTCAGAAATTGTTTTAACTTAATTCTCCATCCCAAATCACACTCCGTGGAAAATGTTTTCTATTACTTTGTCAAAAACTGCAGCAGTGATTTTAATTAAACCAACATAGAGAGCGAACGTTCATACAGGAAACAAAAGGTACGGAGTTTGAACTATAGGAAGTGAGAAGGGTCAATCTGTCACATGATCACAGTCCGTCCGTGCGGAAGAATTTCTATAAGAGTGAGTAGAGAAAGTCAACTGAGTGTATAGACAGACGATGTGCGGAAGGTTTTCTTGGCAACGTGAATCCTTTCCCAAGCGAGAGAGAGACAGAGGACAGATGGGGAGAAAGAGCTGTATGCAGATTTTTGGGGAGAAGGGGCGGTGAGAGGGTTGCTTGCTTCCTTGCTTGGATTCTTTAAAACCTCGGCGTCGTCATGGGAATACTACAACAACAAAATATAGATACATATCTACGTCACCATATTAATACAACTTCAACAGAATTCAGACGTATCTTCTATCTCCATTAGTATCCCCCAAGGATCGGTACGAAAATCCACCCCCAAAAATGCAAACATTTTCAAAATTTTAAATTGTAAAAAATGTCTCTAATGATTTTGATTAAAATGCTATATGCTTCGTATATTTTCACAACAAATGAAATGCATGCCTTGAGTTTTCTGTGAATATTCTTATGAAGTCGCTATTCGTTATATTTTTTCCACGTAGCTATGGTGAGTAGAGAGCGATATGTGAATGCCACACATTATGTTACGAGGTGAATAACAAAGGCTTGGCTAATCAGTTTAAGGTAATTTTCCAGCAAGTGTTGGCGATTATTTCCTTGAAGTCAAGGACCCCTTTGCACTGTCAGCAACACATTCATGTTCTGCTGATTCCGACTTTACTTCCATTTCCTTTAAACGCGACACATTTGCAGTTTCTATGCAAGGCAAATAATAAAATTATTCAAAATGAAGAGAACTTCAGAGAATATTCACAAATAATTCAAGATATACATTTCATTTGCCATTACGATATAAAATTTAAATTTAAACCGTTACAGGCACTTTAGAGAAATTAAATTGAAAAATGTTTCATGTCAAGGATTTATATATATAAGCAGCTATATATGAAATAGTCCATATAAATATAATTCGACAGTCTGACTCACTCTCACTCTACTTGAGAATTTATCAGTTAGATCACACGTATTATCATATTACTTGTGATAATAGAAGGAGCTAGGCTAGGTCACTATTATACAGGACAAGCAGCTATATATGAAATAGTCCATATAAATATAATTCGACAGTCTGACTCACTCTCACTGTACTTGAGAATTTATCAGTTAGATCACACGTATTATCATATTACTTGTGATAATAGAAGGAGCTAGGCTAGGTCACTATTATACAGGACAAGCAGCTATATATGAAATAGTCCATATAAATATAATTCGACAGTCTGACTCACTCTCACTCTACTTGAGAATTTATCAGTTAGATCACACGTATTATCATATTACTTGTGATAATAGAAGGAGCTAGACTAGGTCACTATTATACAGGACAAGCAGCTATATATGAAATAGTCCATATAAATATAATTCAACAGTCTGACTCACTCTCACTCTACTTGAGAATTTATCAGTTAGATCACACGTATTATCATATTACTTGTGATAATAGAAGGAGCTACACCAGGTCACTATTATACAGGACAAGCAGCTATATATGAAATAGTCCATATAAATATAATTCAACAGTCTGACTCACTCTCACTCTACTTGAGAATTTATCAGTTAGATCACACGTATTATCATATTACTTGTGATAATAGAAGGAGCTAGACTAGGTCACTATTATACAGGACAAGCAGCTATATATGAAATAGTCCATGTAAATATAATTCGACAGTCAGACTCCCACTCTATTAGAGAATTTATCAGTTAGATCACATGTATTATCATATTACTTATGATAATAGAAGGAGCTAGACTAGGTCACTATTATACAGGACAAGCAGCTATATATGAAATAGTCCATATAAATATAATTCGACAGTCTGACTCACTCTCACTCTACTTGAGAATTTATCAGTTAGATCACACGTATTATCATATTACTTGTGATAATAGAAGGAGCTAGACTAGGTCACTATTATACAGGACAAGCAACTATATATGAAATAGTCCATATAAATATAATTCGACAGTCTGACTCACTCTCACTCTACTTGAGAATTTATCAGTTAGATCACACGTATTATCATATTACTTGTGATAATAGAAGGAGCTAGACTAGGTCACTATTATACAGGACAAGCAGCTATATATGAAATAGTCCATATAAATATAATTCGACAGTCTCACTCACTCTCACTCTACTTGAGAATTTATCAGTTAGATCACACGTATTATCATATTACTTGTGATAATAGAAGGAGCTAGACTAGGTCACTATTATACAGGACAAGCAGCTATATATGAAATAGTCCATATAAATATAATTCGACAGTCTGACTCACTCTCACTCTACTTGAGAATTTATCAGTTAGATCACACGTATTATCATATTACTTGTGATAATAGAAGGAGCTAGGCTAGGTCACTATTATACAGGACAAGCAGCTATATATGAAATAGTCCATATAAATATAATTCGACAGCCTGACTCACTCTCACTCTACTTGAGAATTTATCAGTTAGATCACACGTATTATCATATTACTTGTGATAATAGAAGGAGCTAGGCTAGGTCACTATTATACAGGACAAGCAGCTATATACGAAATAGTCCATATAAATATAATTCAACAGTCTGACTCACTCTCACTCTACTTGAGAATTTATCAGTTAGATCACACGTATTATCATATTACTTGTGATAATAGAAGGAGCTACACCAGGTCACTATTATACAGGACAAGCAGCTATATATGAAATAGTCCATATAAATATAATTCAACAGTCTGACTCACTCTCACTCTACTTGAGAATTTATCAGTTAGATCACACGCATTATCATATTACTTGTGATAATAGAAGGAGC
Organism: Tenodera sinensis; assembly: GCA_030765045.1. Classification (NCBI taxonomy): domain Eukaryota; kingdom Metazoa; phylum Arthropoda; class Insecta; order Mantodea; family Mantidae; genus Tenodera; species Tenodera sinensis. The sequence continues at coordinate 3,991,218 of CM060967.1, read as the reverse complement.
TAGACTAGGTCACTATTATACAGGACAAGCAGCTATATATGAAATAGTCCATATAAATGTAATTCGACAGTCAGACTCTCACTCTATTAGAGAATTTATCAGTTAGATCACACGTATTATCATATTACTTGTGATAATAGAAGGAGCTAGGCTAGGTCACTATTATACAGGACAAGCAGCTGTATATGAAATAGTCCATATAAATGTAATTCGACAGTCAGACTCTCACTCTATTAGAGAATTTATCAGTTAGATCACACGTATTATCATATTACTTGTGATAATAGAAGGAGCTAGGCTAGGTCACTATTATACAGGACAAGCAGCTATATATGAAATAGTCCATATAAATATAATTCAACAGTCTGACTCACTCTCACTCTACTTGAGAATTTATCAGTTAGATCACACGTATTATCATATTACTTGTGATAATAGAAGGAGCTAGGCCAGGCCACTATTATACAGGACAAGCAGCTATATATGAAATAGTCCATATAAATATAATTCGACAGTCTGACTCACTCTCACTCTACTTGAGAATTTATCAGTTAGATCACACGTATTATCATATTACTTGTGATAATAGAAGGAGCTACACTAGGTCACTATTATACAGGACAAGCAGCTATATATGAAATAGTCCATATAAATATAATTCGACAGTCTCACTCACTCTCACTCTACTTGAGAATTTATCAGTTAGATCACACGTATTATCATATTACTTGTGATAATAGAAGGAGCTAGGCCAGGCCACTATTATACAGGACAAGCAGCTATATATGAAATAGTCCATATAAATATAATTCGACAGTCTGACTCACTCTCACTCTACTTGAGAATTTATCAGTTAGATCACACGTATTATCATATTACTTGTGATAATAGAAGAAGCTAGACTAGGTCACTATTACACAGGACAGGCAGCTATATATGAAGTAGTCCATATAAATATAATTCGACAGTCTGACTCACTCTCACTGTACTTGAGAATTTATCAGTTAGATCACACGTATTATCATATTACTTGTGATAATAGAAGGAGCTAGGCTAGGTCACTATTATACAGGACAAGCAGCTATATATGAAATAGTCCATATAAATATAATTCGACAGTCTGACTCACTCTCACTCTACTTGAGAATTTATCAGTTGGATCACGCGTATTATCATATTACTTGTGATAATAGAAGGAGATAGACTAGGTCACTATTATACAGGACATGCAGTTATATATGAAACAGTCCATATAAATATAATTCGACAGTCTGACTCACTCTCACTCTACTTGAGAATTTATCAGTTAGATCACACGTATTATCATATTACTTGTGATAATAGAAGGAGCTAGGCTAGGTCACTATTATACACGACAAGCAGCTATATATGAAATAGTCCATATAAATATAATTGGACGCTTTGACTCTCACTCTATTGGAGAATTTATCAGTTATATTACTTGTGATTAATTAAAATATCATACATTTAATACAATTTGATGCCAAACAAAATGCATATATTGAACTTTCTGCGAATAGTTTCTGAAGTCCTCTTCACTTTTGTATAATTTTGTATAACTAGTGGGCATAAAGATATCAAAACGTTACTGTGAAATATGCGTCCTTTTACTACAGAAAATGTATGTTTATGTGTATTAACGTAAAGCAGATAAAGGAATAAGAGTTTGTAACACATACGCTACAACATCGACACGGGGGTTACAGATCGTTGAAGCACGGGAGGTCCGCTGTTCATATCCCGTAAGCACCGTGCTCCCTGGCTGGCGTGCTTTTTACAGAATTTCCTCAAACGGACAAATGTATCGTTAGTGTCCACCACCTGTGGTGCCTCATGTATAAAAACGTGCGTTAAACATTACGATGCTACACTCACATAAGCCTCTCTACCAATTCTTCTTCAAAATATTCTTTTATCCCCTGAGTAAAAAACATTCCCTTTTATAACTAAAATTGAAACCAATAAAAAGAATATCTGGAAAAGAGTTGTTTATTTAACTTAAATTTTGTGTTTTAAGGAGATAAAACAGAATTTTAATAAACACTATTGGATCCATTTTTAACAAAATTAAAAATAGATAGAAAAGAACTCCATCTGCTTAAATATTAAGTTTGCATCAAATGGACACGTGACCCTTTTCTTAAAGATTGTTTTAACACAAGTATTCTAGTCTCCGAATGCGGTAAATCATTGTACCAACTTATCTTAGAAACACTTATTTCTGTAATTACCTGTTAATAAAGATAAACATTTTTAAGAGGTGATAGCTATGTGATGGCATTAAAATTCTATTCTCTTAGAATGGCCAGGGCATAAAAAACGAATAATTCCGTATTTGGCAAAAGAAACTATCTGAATGGCTATTCAAGGAATTTGATATAACTCCTACAGTTTATCAGTTATACAAAATTTATACAAAATGAAGAGAACTTCAGAGAATATTAACAGAAAATTCAATATGCCATGGAAATACATTAAATACATGGTATTTTAATATAAATCGTTAGAAACATTTTTTAAAATATTAAAATTTTCGCGAAAATTTCTACGTAGAGGTTGTTTCCTTGTAAATCTACGTCTTGTATCCTTGGGGTTTCACGTTTTAACTGTGCTATTGACAAAGAAGAGATCTTTCTTCTAACTTTTTTATATTCAGGAAGTCTCAAAACTTGTATTTGTTGGAAGTTTCTATATAGAATATAATACTTCCTATACTTGATATATGGACGTGGTAGAAAAAGTGTATATTTTTGTAAAGGCGGTGTTTGAAGCGCGATACATTTCCAGGCAGTTATGAGGAATTCCATCAGGGCCGCCAACTGCACAAAATGCAAATACCAGCAGTGTTTTAATGATAAGTGAATGTTTAAAAACGGCGAGGCAGGTATCTCGTATTGAACCAAACATTTGGTGGCCAGCAAGGGGTAAATACACCCCCTCCCCTCCATCACACTCGGTTTTTTCTCCTCCCTCTCGTGACGTCAGACGGCGCTGGGGCAAGATGGCGGCCGATCGACGCATGCGTGGTGGCGTCGCGGCGCCAGAGGTCAGCACAGGGCGTGGGGGGAGACGCAGAGAGGTGCTGCCGCCCCTCGGAGGCGGCGTGGGCCCGAAGGTACACGTGTACGTACTTGTTATACAGAGTGTAGTCAGGCTGTGTTAGAGACTAATTTTTTTGTGATCAACATTTGTGTCAATAGCATTTACATAGAAACAGCGTTAGAAACAGCATTAGAAACTCGACTAGGTTCATCTTAGTGAAAGTGACGCGGTTAAAATCTCTGCATTCCATACAAAAGTTTCTTACCGAGATCGCAGTGGAAATACACGTTTTGGGGGCTCCTCAGTAGAAAAGTCTATCAGTGAACATAACTCCAAAAAGGAAAGTTAAGCACCGAACTTCGTATTTAAGTTCATCGTGCTTCAAGCATGCGACAAAACTATTTTCAAGAAAATTCTCCACTTCAAACTACCCCTTTCCAAAAATATTTATTTTCTCAAAAATGGTTGTAGTGATTTTCGTTAAAATGCCATATCTTCAAGACATTTTCGTGACAAATGAAATATATATCTTGAATTTTGTGTGAATATTCTTTGAAGTTCTCTTCGTTCTGAATAACTTTAGTATAACTGATAAACTGTAAGAGATATACAAAATACTACTACAATTTACGTAATTTTTTGTGGACAAAAAGAACCTAATTTCAAAGCTACCTTTAAAACTTTTCTCTGTCTCTAAAGACTACTGTATTCCCCTTGTACCTACAAGAAAATTAATAATAAGATAATTTGTGCAAATGTTTATCTCAACTAACACGAAGATGAAATAGTAATAAGAGTTTGTAAGAATAGTTAGTGGAGGAGTGAGTAGTGAAGTTCGTATGAGTGCAACTCATAGATATTGTACATTGATTTTGTCTGTACTTAGTGACGTGTTGCACTCACATGACTTTCTCTACTCATTCTTACAAACTCTTATTCCTATATCTTCTTCATGTTAGTTGAGATAAACATTTGTACAAATTATCTTATTGCTTATTTCCTTGTAGGTACAAGGGGAATATTAGAATGCAGTAGGGTTTGTGCGATAGTCAAATCTTTTAAAGCTTTGAGATTCCGTTCTCTTTGCACACTTAACATATAAAAAAATGAACAACGATGTTCCATTTCACGAAAGTTTTAAGTTTTCCGAAACTCACACACATAACAAGGAATATCTCCGAAATGGTTCACGCTACAAGAAAATTTATTTAGACATAAATTGTGTATTTTAGCAAGATCTACATTTGTATAGTAAGATTTGGTCTATCTGTTACGGTTTACCAGTTATTCAAAAGTCATCCAGAGTAAATACGACTACAGGGGCTATAGCCAGAAAATTCAAGATATACATTTCATTTGTCATAAAAATATCTCAAACATATGACATTTTAATCAAAATCGTTAGAGCCATTTTCAAGAAAATAAAAATTTTCGAATAATTTTCCATGTAAAGGGTAGTTTAGGGTAGAGCTATTTTCTTGAAAATCTTCGTGTCGCGTCCTAGGAAGATCCTGTTCATAGACGAAGACATGAATCTTCTTTTTCTTCACATTCACTAGATATTTCCGGAGAAATCTCGAAATGAGGTTTTTGCGTGGAATGCAATATTTTCCCTACTTAGTGAAAGTATGCAGTAGAGAAAATAATTACTGATTATTATTTTTATTATCTATGACATTACCAATAATCCCTGAAGAAAACGTGACAATCTACAGATATTATAAATGTGTCTATATAATTCCTCTAACAAAAACTACCTTTACATAGAAAATGTTTCAAAAATTTTGCTTTTCTGATAAATAGTCTTACTATTTTGATTAAAATGTCATATGTTTGAGATATTTTTATGACAAATGAAATGTATATTTTGAAATTTCTGCCTATAGCCCCTGTAATCGTATTTACTCTGGACGACTTTTGCATAACTGGTAAACCGTTAGAGATAGACCAAATCTTACTATACAAAACTTTAGATCTTGGTAAAATACACAATTTATGTCTGAATAAATTTTCTTGTAGCGTGAACCATTTCGGAGATATTCCTTGTTAAGTGTGTGAGTTTCGGAAAACTTATAACTTTTGTGAAATGGAACATCGTTGTTCATTGTTTTACATGTTAAACGCGCAAAGAGAACGGGATCTCAAAGCTTTAAAACATTTGACTATCACACAAAGCCTACTGTATTCTAATATTCCCCTTGTACCTACAAGGAAATAAGCAATTAGATAATTTGTACAAATGTTTATCTCAACTAACATGAAGAAGATATAGGAATAAGAGTTTGTAAGAATGGTTACTACAAGAGTAGAGAAAGTCATGTGAGTGCAACACATCAGATTTTTTGAATTTAATTTAGACAAAAACTGTTGAATCTATTGAAATACGCCAAAGGAGAAACCTCCGAGGAAAAAAACCATGGTTAGGAGCATCGTCCACGGAGTTCGAACCAGCGACCTCCCATGTAAGGGCAACTGACGTCACACCCGAGATATTCCTTTCCTAATAAGGAATACAAATTTTCACTTCTCTAAAACTGATTGTCTTCCCCCTAAAGACAAACTCAAAAATAGCGTTTACCCGTCCAATCCTTGAAGATTTTTCACACATTACTTTTCAGGTCTCCTGTTTCTTAAAAAGGTTCAACTAATTTAGTTTAAAATATCATATCTTTGAAGTAAAATGTATACATATCTTAAATTTTTTATGAGTAATATTCTTTATTTTGACTGAATTATTTATAATTTTAAAACCATTAAAAATAAGCACGAGAAAAAAATGTTGTAGAACACCTTATAATGTGCAAGTTAGGTACAGTAAATTTTTTCGTAGTACTAGCCGTTTCCGAAATATTCCTTGGGGTATGTTGTGAGATAAATGTGCATAATACAGGACATACTGAGGTAGTGTCGATTATGGGAGAAATTTCTAGCCTTAACTTTACTTTTGTATATCTAACTGGTAAACTGTAAGAGACACACAAAATATTATTATATAAAATGTAGAACTCGTTAAAACATACAATAAAGAATAAACATAGCCATTTCCGCGATATTCCTTGTTATTGGTCTAATTTTCAGATTTTGTTATTCATTTTCTCCCTGATTATACAAAGAGATATATGGAGACATATGTAATTCGAAAGGAATTCATAAAAATATTTATTCAGAATATTTCTAGTCAAAAGTTTGTAATTTATAAAAGAAGTTCCAAAAACGTAGAAAGTGTGCGAAGTTGTGAAGCAGCGATTCTGAGGAGGAAGTAAGTAAGAAGAAAGGTGATGACGTAGGAGAAAATGCCTGAGGTTTCTGAAAACACTCAGCAGCAAGGCGTGTCACGTGACCAACCTCTCGAGTACGATGACGCAAGAGTGGGTCAAGAGGTGCGATATAATCGATCTATCGCTCTTGCTGCTTAATTAACAAAAAAGTCGACAGAGTCTGGGCGTTCTTAAAGCAAAAGGGCCCTTGTGGTCTAGAGAGGTGAGGGGGGGGGGGGGGTCCTCAAAGGGAGAGTATTAGACAAAAAATACTTTGACGTAAAAGTTGAGATGGTTTCAAGACAGCATCCAGTTGCCATAGAAACTGTGCATTGTAATCTTGTATCTGCTTCATGTTATAGAGATGAACTTAACAACTAGAGAAATGACCTCCCATTCAAAACTTGAAACTAAAAGCACAGAATATCTCGGAAATGGCTATGTCCGTACAAACTGTGTGTTTTAAGGAGGCCTACATGTGTGTCAAATATCACATATTTTCCCAAAGAGATAGTTTGAAATATTCTTCAAAATATAAAGCATTTCAAGTTAATGTGGTTTAATAACAGGTGGTTAATGAAACGTAAATGATGAGATTGAAGTGGGAGGAAATGGTGTTAGTAACAGTAGCTAAAGATGGCGGAGATTTTCTGCAGTAAAATCCATTTGCAGAATCTTGCAAAATAATGTTGGATGAAAATGTGCAAGTGTTGATGACTGTGTCCTGGTGTCACGTGACGTCACGTGAGGTGACGTGACCACAGCACGCGTGATGAGGAGAAAGTACACGCCCTGGGGGCGCATTGCATACTGATAACAACGGCATACCTTACTCACTTACTCCATGTCTGTCTGTCTGTCTGTCTGGCTAGCTGGCTCAGGGTTCAACGCTCGTACAGCTCTTCAACAAATTCTCTATTAGTGTCTTCAAAAGATTCACTACAATCCTCTTCAAAAAAATCTGCGTTCAACAGACATTTCTCAGCAAAAATTCTGTACAGTTCACTTCAAAAGATTCTGTGCAGTTTGTACAAAGATTCACCACAACTTTCTTCAAAACACGCTCTAAGTGTACACCGGTCACTAACATGCCATTTGTTTACATTTATTTTCTGTTCTTACGTATATATAAACTCCAACCAAAATAGAATTTTGACACTTCATGAGAAATACACGTTTTGACACTCTTTGAATTGAAAAAATAAATTTTAAGCAGTGGTCAGTGAAGTCTGTATATATCACAACTCAAAAAGCAAATCTTCGGATAAATCCAAACTTGGAATTTAAGTTGTATATGTTTGAGGGATGCGACAAAAAGATTTCCGAGAAAATCTCCGCACCCAAACTATCACCACATGGAACATTTTTCGAGAATGTTTATTTTCTCAAAAATAGCTCTAACGGTTTCTATTAAAATACCATATGTTTAAGATATTTTCATGAGAAATGAAATGTATAGATATCAGGTGAGTCAGCTGCCCCTTATTCTCGAGTTTTATGCAATCCGTATTTTATAATCCAACATGAAAACATCGACCCCATTACCAGGTTCTACCCGCGTATTTAACATGGATGTTAAACACTCGATGAAATTAGTACTCATATAGATGTTATCACATCGTTTTTTAATATATTCGTAATTAGACAGCTGACGTTTGCACTTCTGCAGATGTTCACTGGAACCAGCGAATATTACATCTTAAACGGAATGTTTAGCTCACACGTTACTAGGTAGCTCAGTTGGAACGGGCGTAAGACTCCGAAGTAATCTGTCTGCTGTGAAGGTGGTTCGAATCACCTGTAGCATGCACTAATTTTTTTTTAAATATTTAATGAACCGTGCAATCCTCAGAATTTACAAATTATTATTTTAAAAACGGTTATTATATTTTCTTTATTGGCGAACTACAATTAGGTAGCTGTTTAAGCATACCTATAGGTAGGCGGAATTGAAATAAGGATCATTTATACACAGGGTTGAACAGATTTACAAGCCAGGGTAATAAGCTGACGAAGGGTTTCTGGATTGTCCAGCTCCTCTGCATAAATGCGTTCTTTTAAATAACGCCAGAGAAAGAAGTCAAGGGGTGTCAGATCAGGTGATCTGGCAGGCCAGGGGACTGGACCTTGTCTTCCTATCCAATGTCCAGGATGTGCAGCATTCAAATGATTGCAGACGATCCTCGACCGATACGGAGGAGCGCCATCGTGTTGAAACCATATCGTCATTCGCTCCTGCAGTGGCACATTCCCTAATAATAAGGGGTGAGCTACGGAGGAATTCCAGGTAGCGTGCTCCTGTTAGATGCCCCTCGAAGAATAATGCTTCAACAAGGTGGTCTCCCAAGATTCCACACCAGACATTTACACCCCACTGCTCTTAGAATGCTGCCTCCCTTACCCAATGAGGATTATCAACACTCCTATAGCGTATATTGTGACGATTTCCAGTTCCATTGTTGTGGAATCTTGATTCGTCAGAAAACAATATCCTGAATGCGAATCCCACATCACTTGCCACTCGCTCCAGCAACCATTCACAAAAGATCACTCGAGCTCGAAATCTCTCCCGTGAAGTGCTTGGTGTAGGTGCAAACGATAAGAATGGAACTTATTAGTGTTCAATATTCGCACTACAGAAGACTGGCTGATGTTCACCTCCTGAGCAGCTGCCCGTGTACTAGTATGCACATTGTTCTGGGTGACATTCAAAACTGCTTCTGCATTAACACCCGATGTTGCTGGTGCGTGTCTATGAGGAGGCATTCTTGCAAGTGATGCTGTTACACGCAGACGCCTTTCAACATTCCGGAAGCTGTTTGCTGTTGGTTGTCGTCTGTTCGGATATCTCTCCCGATATAGATGCTGAACCGCTGGTGTGTTTGTTCTTGCTTCTCCGTAGATCAAAAGCATATCTACGTACTCGTCTGTCGAATACATAATGAAAGTCTAGCACAAAATATTGTGCGACAGCATACGAGTGGAGAACGCAGGGGTCGGCATTCACACACAATACATCATGCCAGTCCAATGGCGCAGAAGTCATTACACCTGTTCAATTACAAAATGCAGTCAACCAAAAACGATTTAAATTATGTCGTAAACGCTCAGGGACTTTATAGTTAGATTATTGTGAATTTGGTTTCCAAGTTTTGATGAACATACAAAAAAATATTTACACTACTGAGACTCGAACCTGTGTCATTGGGGTTAAGCGCAGAGGACCCGTCACAATCCTATTCAGATATTTCGAGACTTAACTGAAAGCGCGTACCGCGTGCAATAGTAGGACTTATGCGCCTGGCGCTATGCCATTGCCACCTCGCGAGTTTTCGGGCTTGATTTAGCCTTTTAAGACAGATTTAATCATTTCCTGGGCATTTTAATATCATTACTTAAATGGCAAAAGCTGTTATGCATATTAATTGAGATGCATATTATTTAACAATATGTCCGTTTTGACTGTATGGGTCCATGATGGATGAGGCGTGTCTAAATTTTTCGTAATATTTGGCAGCCAACCCCTGTTCTAAGTACAAGAATCCACAATTTTCTTTTTAGCTGACGTTGTTAGCGTACTCATATGACAGGCCCATTTTTTCCGAGGCGTTTACTGAATTACGTTGCTATGTACACTTTAATAAAAAGTTTGTAAAATCGGCCGGAAACCAGAATTTGCTCTCAGTAAAAGAGTCGTATATTTTTGAGGTGTACTTTAGCGAGGAGTACGTTCTGTCCCTTAAACCGCTGTTGCTCTCAACTTTGCACATTCCTCTCTTTAAGAACGTCAAGCAATACATTTTAGTAAGCGCAAAACTGGACTAAGGCGCACATGCAGTTAGATGGGTGGCCTACCTTCCAAAAAAATAAGGCGCGACTGACTCACCTGGTATATTGAATTTGTGATCAACAGAAATTTACGCACCAATTGACAATAAGGGTACCTAAGTCTACTTTCTAATGCTTCTTACTAACACTGTGAACTCGTCGGACTTTTGTAGACTTAGGTTCTGTTTGAAAGACTCATTGAGCCGATTGAGTTTTGTTTTTAGGATCATAACAATAAATGCAAGATTCATCAACAGTAACGATATTCCAAACCAAATTTGAAGTGCCGTCTTGGAATTTTTCCAGAGTTTTTCTGCACCAATCAATACGTTGTTGTTTGAGTAGTCAGTTTATGTGGAATACATGGACAACACGTCTAACTGTTGATGTAAAATGTTTTGTATTTGACTCATATCAATGTCGTCCTAATAAATTCATAACATGTCCGTCAAACATTGCTCCAACAGTGACAACAGTTCTTGGGCCTCCGTCCTTCACGAAATTGATCACACCAGTTATAAATTGTTGTCTTAGATGGGACTTGTCCGACAAATGCTTTTCTAAGATCATCTCCACATTGTTTAGACGTTAATATTCTCTAGTCAACCTCATTTTTGGGTGAACATAAAATCTGTAAATGATGATAATTGAGAAGCGTTTACTCAGCACAGGATGGCGGACTTTGCCTACATCGCAAGGAAGTTGCAGTATTGGAACGGAAAGCGCTGCATCCGGTTTAAGTTACAAAGTTCATCATCACGTGACACAGTGACGTGACGTGATGAGACATTCTGGGTAAAGGTTTAGTCAGTCAGTCAGACCGCCGCACCGCACCGCACCGCCCCTTGACTCAAGACTCGCGTCATTGCTTTTGACTCATACTTGCACAATACTTCCTCGAAATTGGACCAATTTATCGACACGTAACGTAAATATCACATTCTGTATAATACCTACACAGTATTACACTCACATGACTTTCTCTACTCTTGTACTAACCATTCTTACAAACTCTTATTCCTATATCTTCTTCGTGTTAGCTGAGATAAACATTTGTACAAATTATCTTATTGCTTATTTCCTTCTAGGTACAAGGGGAATGTGCGAATACAATAGACTTTGAGTGATAGTCAAGTGTTTTAAAGCTTTGAGATTCCCTTCTCTCTGCACGGCCCAGAGATGAAACAGTGAATAACAACGTTACATTTGGTATTTCAAAACTGTCACAAATAACGAGGAATACCTTCGAAATGGTTCACTGTACAAAAAATATATTTGGACATGAATTATATGCTTTAGCAACACCTACAGTAAGATTTGGTCTATCTGTTACGATTTACCTGTTATATAAATATCATCAAAAGTAAACAAGAGTACCTGGGCTATAGCCAGAATATTCAAAATATACATTTAATTTCCATTAAAATATTTCAAACATATCGCATTTTGATCAAAATTGTTAGAGCTACTTTTGAGAAAATGAAGATTTTCGAAAATGTTTCCATGTAAAGGGAAGTATAAGTTGGAGCAATTTACTTTAACATCTTCCTATCGCATCCTTGAAACATATTCAACTTAAATACCAACTTTAGTTTTTAACCGACTTTTCTATTTTGAGTTAAGCTGTTCACACATACACAAGCATCTCGCTTTTTTGGATTCAGGGGACCTCAAAACATATTCCCGGTGAAATCTCAACATAGAAATTTTGGGTGGAATACAATACTTCCTCTACTTACTCTACGCAGTAGAGGAATCAGTATTCACTAAACCGCTTGAAAATTTAGAAAAACCACAACAAAAATTTAATGCGTTGTACTCACACGGCTTTTTCTACTCATTCTTGCCCTAAGTATTAGTCCTTATTCTTTATTATACCACTAGCTCAAATACACGGCGTTGCCCAGTTTTATGATTTATGACAAGTAATATCATAAAACGTATGATAAATTGTCGAGGCTAGTGAGAGTGAGACTGTCGAATTATATTTATATGGACTATTTCATATATAGCTCCTTGTCCTGTATAATAGTGACCTAGTCTAGCTCCTTCTATTATCACAAGTAATATGATAATACGTGTGATCTAACTGATAAATTCTCAAGTAGAGTGAGAGTGAGTCAGACTGTCGAATTATATTTATATGGACTATTTCATATATAGCTGCTTGTCCTGTATAATAGTGACCTAGCCTAACTCCTTCTATTATCACAAGTAATATGATAATACGTGTGATCTAACTGATAAATTCTCAAGTAGAGTGAGAGTGAGTCACACTGTCGAATTATATTTATATGGACTATTTCATATATAGCTGCTTGTCCTGTATAATAGTGACCTAGTCTAGCTCCTTCTATTATCACAATTAATATGATAATACGTGTGATCTAACTGATAAATTCTCAAGTAGAGTGAGAGTGAGTGAGACTGTCGAATTATATTTATATGGACTATTTCATATATAGCTGCTTGTCCTGTATAATAGTGACCTAGACTAGCTCCTTCTATTATCACAAGTAATATGATAATGCGTGTGATCTAACTGATAAATTCTCAAGTAGAGTGAGAGTGAGTCAGACTGTCGAATTATATTTAGATGGACTATTTCATATATAGCTGCTTGTCCTGTATAATAGTGACCCAGCCTAGCTCCTTCTATTATCACAAGTAATATGATAATACGTGTGATCTAACTGATAAATTCTCAAGTATAGTGAGAGTGAGTGAGACTGTCGAATTATATTTATATGGACTATTTCATATATAGCTGCTTGTCCTGTAGGTATAATAGTGACCTAGTCTAGCTCCTTCTATTATCACAAGTAATATGATAATACGTGTGATCTAACTGATAAATTCTCAAGTAGAGTGAGAGTGAGTCAGACTGTCGAATTATATTTATATGGACTATTTCATATATAGCTGCTTGTCCTGTATAATAGTGACCTAGTCTAGCTCCTTCTATTATCACAAGTAATATGATAATACGTGTGATCTAACTGATAAATTCTCAAGTAGAGTGAGAGTGAGTCAGACTGTCGAATTATATTTATATGGACTATTTCATATATAGCTGCTTGTCCTGTATAATAGTGACCTAGTCTAGCTCCTTCTATTATCACAAGTAATATGATAATACGTGTGATCTAACTGATAAATTCTCAAGTAGAGTGAGAGTGAGTCAGACTGTCGAATTATATTTATATGGACTATTTCATATATAGCTGCTTGTCCTGTATAATAGTGACCTAGTCTAGCTCCTTCTAATATCACAAGTAATATGATAATACGTGTGATCTAACTGATAAATTCTCAAGTAGAGTGAGAGTGAGTCAGACTGTCGAATTATATTTATATGGACTATTTCATATATAGCTGCTTGTCCTGTATAATAGTGACCTAGCCTAGCTCCTTCTATTATCACAAGTAATATGATAATACGTGTGGTCTAACTGATAAATTCTCAAGTAGAGTGAGAGTGAGTCAGACTGTCGAATTATATTTATATGGACTATTTCATATATAGCTGCTTGTCCTGTATAATAGTGACCTAGTCTAGCTCCTTCTATTATCACAAGTAATATGATAATGCGTGTGATCTAACTGATAAATTCTCAAGTAGAGTGAGAGTGAGTCAGACTGTCGAATTATATTTATATGGACTATTTCATATATAGCTGCTTGTCCTGTATAATAGTGACCTAGTCTAGCTCCTTCTATTATCACAAGTAATATGATAATACGTGTGATCTAACTGATAAATTCTCAAGTAGAGGGAGAGTGAGTCAGACTGTCGAATTATATTTATATGGACTATTTCATATATAGCTGCTTTTCCTGTATAATAGTGACCTAGTCTAGCTCCTTCTATTATCACAAGTAATATGATAATGCGTGTGATCTAACTGATAAATTCTCAAGTAGAGTGAGAGTGAGTCAGACTGTCGAATTATATTTATATGGACTATTTCATATATAGCTGCTTGTCCTGTATAATAGTGACCTAGTCTAGCTCCTTCTATTATCACAGGTAATATGATAATACGTGTGATCTAACTGATAAATTCTCAAGTAGAGGGAGAGTGAGTCAGACTGTCGAATTATATTTATATGGACTATTTCATATATAGCTGCTTGTCCTGTATAATAGTGACCTAGTCTAGCTCCTTCTATTATCACAAGTAATATGATAATGCGTGTGATCTAACTGATAAATTCTCAAGTAGAGTGAGAGTGAGTCAGACTGTCGAATTATATTTATATGGACTATTTCATATATAGCTGCTTGTCCTGTATAATAGTGACCTAGTCTAGCTCCTTCTATTATCACAAGTAATATGATAATGCGTGTGATCTAACTGATAAATTCTCAAGTAGAGTGAGAGTGAGTCAGACTGTCGAATTATATTTATATGGACTATTTCATATATAGCTGCTTGTCCTGTATAATAGTGACCTAGTCCAGCTCCTTCTATTATCACAAGTAATATGATAATACGTGTGATCTAACTGATAAATTCTCAAGTAGAGTGAGAGTGAGTCAGACTGTCGAATTATATTTATATGGACTATTTCATTAATAGCTGCATGTCCTGTATAATAGTGACCTAGCCTAGCTCCTTCTATTATCACAAGTAATATGATAATACGTGTGATCTAACTGATAAATTCTCAAGTAGAGTGAGAGTGAGTCAGACTGTCGAATTATATTTATATGGACTATTTCATTAATAGCTGCATGTCCTGTATAATAGTGACCTAGTCTAGCTCCTTCTATTATCACAAGTAATATGATAATGCGTGTGATCTAACTGATAAATTCTCAAGTAGAGTGAGAGTGAGTCAGACTGTCGAATTATATTTATATGGACTATTTCATATATAGCTGCTTGTTCTGTATAATAGTGACCTAGTCTAGCTCCTTCTATTATCACAAGTAATATGATAATACGTGTGATCTAACTGATAAATTCTCAAGTAGAGTGAGAGTGAGTCAGACTGTCGAATTATATTTATATGGACTATTTCATATATAGCTGCTTGTTCTGTATAATAGTGACCTAGCCTAGCTCCTTCTATTATCACAAGTAATATGATAATACGTGTGATCTAACTGATAAATTCTCAAGTAGAGTGAGAGTGAGTCAGACTGTCGAATTATATTTATATGGACTATTTCATATATAGCTGCTTGTCCTGTATAATAGTGACCTAGCCTAGCTCCTTCTATTATCACAAGTAATATGATAATACGTGTGATCTAACTGATAAATTCTCAAGTAGAGTGAGAGTGAGTCAGACTGTCGAATTATATTTATGTGGACTATTTCATAAATATAATAGGAATTGTGCACTGTGTCTGAGAAGAAAATTTTAAATATATAGAAATAACTTAAAATCTATTAATTTGGATTAGTGTAGTTGAGCACTGCCAACTGTAGAAAGCGAAACACAAGAATTACATGCGATGCGATAAGTGCTTCACTTACTGTAAGTAGAGAAGGAAATGGCAGGATAAGAGATCTGTTCTGCTCCGTTATGAACAGTCACAAGATAGCCTTATCTTGTTTGCTGATACATGTTATATAAGCTACAGGGTTCGTGTACCAACATGCAGAAAGAAGAAAATCTTCACTTGCACTGAGTGTTTTTGAGTCCCTTGTAGCTATTACCTAACGCCACGGCACGTGGAGAAACTCTAAAATATCTCAAATATGCAACAAATTCTGATATATTTCTTCTCTCTTCTTGGTCAATATTCCTGTTATTTGTAATCTAATGTCTTCAATGAGTTAGGATTATCTTGCTAGAAGATGCACCTGCAAGTCCTTGTACCTTCTCTACTGCTTATAATAGAGGAACTATTGTACTCCAGAAAAAAAGAATCAATGCCGACATTTCACCGGAAATATATGTCTTGAGACCTGAATACAAAACAAAAGCATTTTTAGAAAAAGGTCCAAGCGCCCGCGCGCGTGCGTGTTAATAGCATAACTCAACAACGAAAAGTTAGTAAAACACCAAAGTTGGTATTTAAGTTTAAGATCTTTTAGCGATGTGACACGGAGACTTTGAAGAAAATTCCTCCAACCTAAACTACGCTTTACATGGAAAATGTTTCGAACAATTTTATTTTCTTGAAAATAGCTCTCAGGATTTTCATTAAAATGCCATATGTTGGAGTTATTTTTATGGTAAATGAAATGTATATCTTGAATTTTCTGGCTATAGCCTATGTAGTCCTATTTACTCTGGTTGACTTTTACATTACTGGTAAACCGTAAGAGAAAGACCAAATCTTACTGTAAGTACAAAAAATCTGATGTGTTGCACTCACATGACTTTCTCTACTCTTATACTAACCATTCTTACAAACTCTTATTCCTATATCTTCTTCGTGTTTTTGAGATAAACATTTATACAAATTATCTTATTGCTTATTTCCTTGTAGGTACAAGGGGAGTATTAGAATACAGTAGGCTTTATGCCATAGTCAAATACTTTAAAGTTTTGAGATTCCGTTCTCTTTGCACACTTAACATATAAAAAATGAACAACGATGTTCCATTTCACGAAAGCCAGTTTTCCGAAACTCACACACATAACAAGGAATATCTCCGAAATGGTTAAAGCTACAAGACAATTTATTGACACATAAATTGTGTATTTTAGCAAGATCTACATTTTTGTATGGTATGATTTGGTCTATCTCTAACGGTTTACCAGTTATGCAAAAGTCATCCAGAGTAAATAGGACTACATAAACTATAGTTAGAAAATTCAAGATATGCGTTTCATTTACCATAAAAATAACTCCAACGTATGGCATTTTAATGAAAATCCTGAGAGTCATTTTCAAGAAATTCAAATTTTGCAAAAGATTTTCCATGTAAAGGGTAGTTTAGGGTGGAGGAATTTTGTTCAAAGTCTCCGTGTCACATCGCTAAAAGATCTTAAACTTAAATACCAACTTTGGTTTTTAACCGACTTTTCGTTTTTCAGTTAATATATTCATACGCACGCGCGGGCTAGGACCTTTTTCTAAAAATGAACACATATTTGCGGTAAAATGTCGACATGGAATTTTTGCAATACAATACTTCGCCTACCTAATGTACGTGGTAGAGAAACGTTTAACACTTGTTGAAGAAAGGAACTGGCAAGAAAACAGAGGTTTGAAGTCAGATCCGCATTTCCAATTCATCTTGTGCAGTAATATATCTTCCATAGGCAATAAATTCTGCACTCAAGACAACTTACATCAACTTGGATCTAGCATTTAATTGAAAACAAGTGGGCTTTTAATTAAAATCAATGAATTATTTAACTTCTTTTGGTTTGTTCTGCTTGTCACTTTCACCGTGACGGAGCGATCTCATGTAACCTGGCTCCCTCCCTCCCATCTCAACTTCTACTTAACACTCCAACTGTTTACTTCGCTTTATAATTTTAATAATAATTTAGTTGTAGATTATGGGAAAAAATTGACAGAAAGTAGGCAGAAAAGATCCTCATCTCGGAATGCCCTTATCTTGGAAAATAAACCCCACCCAGGCCGCTAACGACTAGAACGTGCCCGCCGTGGGTCGCTTTCCCCTGGGTGGGGCGGCGCAAGTTCATGAAACGCTTAATGTAAAATCTTGTTAAGGTGCTGGATATGGCCGGCCATATGGTGGTCGAATGGGGCAACAGTTGTCCGTATAACTTCCCAGCATCATATGGAGTCAAATGGGGCAACAGTTGTCCGTATAACTTCCCAGCTCATATGGAGTCAAATGGGGCAACAGTTGTCCGTATAACTTCCCAGCATCATATGGAGTCAAATGGGGCAACAGTTGTCCGTATAACTTCCCAGCTCATATGGAGTCAAATGGGGCAACAGTTGTCCGTATAACTTCCCAGCATCATATGGAGTCAAATGGGGCAACAGTTGCCCGTATAACTTCCCAGCTCATATGGAGTCAAATGGGGCAACAGTTGTCCGTATAACTTCCCAGCATCATATGGAGTCAAATGGGGCAACAGTTGTCCGTATAACTTCCCAGCTCATATAGAGTCAAATGGGGCAACTCTTGTCCGTATAACTTCCCAGCTCATATGGAGTCAAATGGGGCAACAGTTGTCCGTATAACTTCCCAGCTCATATGGAGTCAAATGGGGCAACAGTTGTCCGTATAACTTCCCAGCATCATATGGAGTCAAATGGGGCAACAGTTGCCCGTATAACTTCCCAGCTCATATGGAGTCAAATGGGACAACAGTTGCCCGTATAACTTCCCAGCTCATATGGAGTCAAATGGGGCAACAGTTGTCCGTATAACTTCCCAGCTCATATGGAGTCAAATGGGACAACAGTTGCCCGTATAACTTCCCAGCTCATATGGAGTCAAATGGGACAACAGTTGCCCGTATAACTTCCCAGCATCATATGGAGTCAAATGGGGCAACAGTTGCCCGTATAACTTCCCAGCTCATATGGAGTCAAATGGGACAACAGTTGCCCGTATAACTTCCCAGCTCATATGGAGTCAAATGGGGCAACAGTTGTCCGTATAACTTCCCAGCTCATATGGAGTCAAATGGGGCAACAGTTGCCCGTATAACTTCCCAGCTCATATGGAGTCAAATGGGACAACAGTTGCCCGTATAACTTCCCAGCTCATATGGAGTCAAATGGGGCAACAGTTGCCCGTATAACTTCCCAGCTCATATGGAGTCAAATGGGACAACAGTTGTCCGTATAACTTCCCAGCTCATATGGAGTCAAATGGGGCAACAGTTGTCCGTATAACTTCCCAGCATCATATGGAGTCAAATGGGGCAACAGTTGTCCGTATAACTTCCCAGCTCATATGGAGTCAAATGGGGCAACAGTTGTCCGTATAACTTCCCAGCATCATATGGAGTCAAATGGGGCAACAGTTGCCCGTATAACTTCCCAGCTCATATGGAGTCAAATGGGACAACAGTTGCCCGTATAACTTCCCAGCTCATATGGAGTCAAATGGGGCAACAGTTGTCCGTATAACTTCCCAGCATCATATGGAGTCAAATGGGGCAACAGTTGCCCGTATAACTTCCCAGCTCATATGGAGTCAAATGGGACAACAGTTGTCCGTATAACTTCCCAGCTCATATAGAGTCAAATGGGGCAACTCTTGTCCGTATAACTTCCCAGCTCATATGGAGTCAAATGGGGCAACTCTTGTCCGTATAACTTCCCAGCATCATATGGAGTCAAATGGGGCAACTCTTGTCCGTATAACTTCCCAGCTCATATGGAGTCAAATGGGGCAACTCTTGTCCGTATAACTTCCCAGCTCATATGGAGTCAAATGGGGCAACTCTTGTCCGTATAACTTTCCAGCATCATATGGAGTCAAATGGGGCAACTCTTGTCCGTATAACTTCCCAGCATCATATGGAGTCAAATGGGGCAACTCTTGTCCGTATAACTTCCCAGCATCATATGGAGTCAAATGGGGCAACTCTTGTCCGTATAACTTCCCAGCTCATATGGAGTCAAATGGGGCAACTCTTGCACGTATAACTTCCCAGCTCATATGGAGTCAAATGGGGCAACTCTTGCCCGTATAACTTCCCAGCTCATATGGAGTCAAATGGGGCAACTCTTGCCCGTATAACTTCCCAGCATCATATGGAGTCAAATGGGGCAACTCTTGCCCGTATAACTTCCCAGCTCATATGGAGTCAAATGGGGCAACTCTTGTCCGTATAACTTCCCAGCATCATATGGGGTCAAATGGGGCAACTCTTGCCCGTATAACTTCCCAGCATCATATGGAGTCAAATGGGGCAACTCTTGTCCGTATAACTTCCCAGCATCATATGGAGTCAAATGGGACAACTCTTGCACGTATAACTTCCCAGCTCATATGGAGTCAAATGGGGCAACAGTTGTCCGTATAACTTCCCAGCTCATATGGAGTCAAATGGGGCAACTCTTGTCCGTATAACTTCCCAGCTCATATGGAGTCAAATGGGGCAACTCTTGCCCGTATAACTTCCCAGCATCATATGGAGTCAAATGGGGTAACTCTTGTCCGTATAACTTCCCAGCTCATATGGAGTCAAATGGGGCAACAGTTGTCCGTATAACTTCCCAGCTCATATGGAGTCAAATGGGGCAACTCTTGTCCGTATAACTTCCCAGCTCATATGGAGTCAAATGGGGCAACTCTTGCCCGTATAACTTCCCAGCATCATATGGAGTCAAATGGGGTAACTCTTGTCCGTATAACTTCCCAGCTCATATGGAGTCAAATGGGGCAACAGTTGTCCGTATAACTTCCCAGCTCATATGGAGTCAAATGGGGCAACTCTTGTCCGTATAACTTCCCAGCTCATATGGAGTCAAATGGGGCAACTCTTGTCCGTATAACTTCCCAGCATCATATGGAGTCAAATGGGGCAACTCTTGTCCGTATAACTTCCCAGCATCATATGGAGTCAAATGGGGCAACTCTTGTCCGTATAACTTCCCAGCATCATATGGAGTTAAATGGGGCAACAGTTGTCCGTATAACTTCCCAGCTCATATGGAGTCAAATGGGACAACTCTTGTCCGTATAACTTCCCAGCTCATATGGAGTCAAATGGGGCAACTCTTGCTCGTATAACTTCCCAGCATCATATGGAGTCAAATGGGGCAACTCTTGCCCGTATAACTTCCCAGCATCATATGGAGTCAAATGGGGCAACTCTTGCCCGTATAACTTCCCAGCATCATATAGAGTCAAATGGGGCAACTCTTGTCAGTATAACTTCCCAGCATCATATGGAGTGAAATAGGGTAACTCTTGCACGTATAACTTCCCAGCTCATATGGAGTCAAATGGGGCAACAGTTGTCCGTATAACTTCCCAGCTCATATGGAGTCAAATGGGGCAACAGTTGTCCGTATAACTTCCCAGCTCATATGGAGTGAAATAGGGTAACTCTTGCACGTATAACTTCCCAGCTCATATGGAGTCAAATGGGGCAACTCTTGCTCGTATAACTTCCCAGCATCATATGGAGTCAAATGGGGCAACTCTTGCCCGTATAACTTCCCAGCATCATATAGAGTCAAATGGGGCAACTCTTGTCAGTATAACTTCCCAGCATCATATGGAGTGAAATAGGGTAACTCTTGCACGTATAACTTCCCAGCTCATATGGAGTCAAATGGGGCAACAGTTGTCCGTATAACTTCCCAGCTCATATGGAGTCAAATGGGGCAACAGTTGTCCGTATAACTTCCCAGCTCATATGGAGTGAAATAGGGTAACTCTTGCACGTATAACTTCCCAGCTCATATGGAGTCAAATGGGGCAACAGTTGTCCGTATAACTTCCCAGCTCATATGGAGTCAAATGGGGCAACAGTTGTCCGTATAACTTCCCAGCATCATATGGAGTCAAATGGGGCAACTCTTGCCCGTATAACTTCCCAGCTCATATGGAGTGAAATGGGGTAACTCTTGCCCGTATAACTTCCCAGCTCATATGGAGTTAAATGGGGTAACTCTTGCCCGTATAACTTCCCAGCTCATATGGAGTGAAATGGGGTAACTCTTGCCCGTATAACTTCCCAGCTCATATGGAGTGAAATGGGGTAACTCTTGCCCGTATAACTTCCCAGCTCATATGGAGTGAAATGGGGTAACTCTTGCCCGTATAACTTCCCAGCATCATATAGAGTCAAATGGGGCAACTCTTGCCCGTATAACTTCCCAGCTCAAATGGAGTCAAATGGGGCAACTCTTGCCCGTATAACTTCCCAGCTCAAATGGAGTGAAATGGGGCAACTCTTGCCCGTATAACTTCCCAGCATCATATGGAGTCAAATGGGGCAACTCTTGCCCGTATAACTTCCCAGCTCATATGGAGTCAAATGGGGCAACTCTTGCCCGTATAACTTCCCAGCATCATATGGAGTCAAATGGGGCAACTCTTGTCCGCAGCTTGCAATGGATTATTATGATAACATGGATCAAATGGAACAACGATGCCGTTTAAATTAGAATATGATCATATGCAATCATTTACAGTTAAATGTGCCAAGTACCGGGAAAGTTAAGAAACCTCCGAATCGACTGCGCGGTGCTTCGCCCGTCCAGGTCCTCGGCGCTCGTTGGCGTCCGTCTGCCGCTATCATAGAAAGGCGAAGATGAAACCATAGATTTAAAAACTACTTTTAAAGGTTTTACTTACCAACTTTATGAAAGGAGCAACCGTCTTTGTTGATTTTTTTAGGAAACTATCCATCACTCGCCGTAGTTCATGTTGAGAAATGCTGACAATTTCCTGGTGAGGGTTTGTGCGTTTGTCTTCTACAGTTAGGTCGGGGGATCACATATCTATCTCTACCAATAATTCTGTTCTGAAACTCTCTTTGGAAAGATTGGCCGCATGAGCTGTTGCAGAATGTTATTGAAAATGGGAAAATCACGCTTCCTGTCTGTTAATTCACTAAAAAAATTGGTAAAATTGTATTCTTATAAGTATGGGCGTCAACTGTTGGCTCGAAAAAAATTGGCTCTGTAACCCAGAAGCTAATATTGTTCATGAAGTAATCCTTCACGACGAAAAAATGGTGTATGGTGCGCCATTAACGGAGAAACCTTTCACAGAGATCCAATAAGCCATTTCTATGTCTGCGATAACTAAAAACATAAAGTGTGCAAGATAAACACACACAGGCCAGGGAATTGTCAATATTTCTCAACATGAACTACGGCGAGTGATGGATAGTTTCCTAAAGAGGTGCCAAAAATGTATGGACAAGGACTGTGTCTCCATTCATAAAGTTCGTAAGTAAAGCGTTTAAAGTTGTTTTAAAAATGTTGTATGGTTTCATCCTCGCATTCCTATGATAGCGGTAAACGGCAACGGGCGCCGAAGACGCGGACAGGCAAAAGACCGCCTAGTCAATTGGGAAGCTTTTTCTTCTCTCGTTATCATTTGCTGTGGAGTATGACTGTTTGAAAATAACTGGAATAAAATGGTCTTTATGGGATACGATCACGTGTAGCGTTGGCATAGAGCGTCTATGCAACGCTAATCGCCGAACTTCTGTGCTGAAAGCATTCCTCATGCTTGGTGTTCCGTGAGTAACGTCATGTTGCTTGGAAGAAGTAACTTATAGTTGGTTCTAGATCAATTCTCAAAAAGAACAAGGGAAAAGGTTGTATATGTGGGAATGTGTTAGGCCAACACGAGTGTAAATCATTGCAAGGTAACTAAGGAAGTCACAGTTGATATCAGGATGAGAGCCACGATTGAACGAATGATGAAACAACTTCTAGCCATGATGGACGTGATGGAAACACAAGTAACAATAGTGAATCTGGGAATGCACCAGATGAAAACGGACATGTCCGAAACCAAGGTAGAGCTGTTGGCGAAGATTGATCGGCGTGAAGGACGCTGTGAAAAACTTCAGCCAGCCTTTCGGAGGATGTTGGGGAACACCTTACCACCCTAGAAGACAGAGTCGATGTCAGCAATAGACAAGCGAACGTCAAGGTGAAACAAATGGTTGGTGCTTCAAGCCATGCAAGTCTTTCGCAGACAATTCGTCACCGTCGCCGCCCACAATCGATGGCCCACAGAAGAGGAAGCTGCACGGGTGATAGACGGCTAATAAGTAATACTCAAGTTACTTGATTGTTTGGTTCTGATATCCAACAGCGTCTGGTAGAAGTACATCAGAGATATCCAGGCCGTCCTTCAAAATCAGTTGGAGAACCACCGTCTGCCTGAAGTCCATCGCAGGAGCCTGAAGTCAACGAAGCAAGAACCAAGGGAGATGCTGCAGGAGTTCGTCGTGAATAATGAAGAACTACTGAATAACGCTCCGGTGAATCTTCCGGCCAGATGCGTGTACCAGGAAGTTATGTACTCCCTCGTCCACGGGGTACGCGATGCTGAGATATGTCAGCGTCCGATACTCTGTGAGATCATCCGTGATGCGCTGACGGCCGCGTTCAGGATGAAGGCGGTCAAGGTAACAGCTGTCCGTCTCTGCAAGATCCGAAGTATTCGAGAGTGTGGTTGGCCAGGACTTCGCCGACCAACTAATGGAAAAAAATAAGTACTGGCGTGAAGAGAGGCAGGTCGGAGCTTTCATCGCCGACCCTTTTAGTGGTGCTGCGCGCCTTGTGTAGGATAATGGGCAACATCATCATTGACGAATAGGACACGGGTACAGCCCTGACCATGGAGCAACCTGACGTGATGGAGGGCTTGCTACCCCGGAAAGCAAGGGACAAGGCGGGGTAACGCCCCGAAGCCCCTGGAGGATACTGCTAGAGCAGGTTACGTTTAGACCCGCCAGGAACAACGTGTTTGCGAAGGAGCAGTAGGAGACGTCAGAACCCCGAGGATGCAGTGTGGCCAAACGAACACACCCGGCCGTCACCGTCCATGACAAGGAACGAGGGTACGCTAGGATCGGCTATGTGGCACCCAGGAGCGACCAGTCCTGAAGGGGGAGCAGTGTCGCACTGGCATTGCTGTGATGAAGTATGTTCTAGATAAATTTGTATAACGAAAACAATTGTGTTTGTGTGAATTTGTAAATACTGAATGTAAAAGTGAAAATAGATAATTGAAAGGTATCTGAGCGAGTAAATGTGACCACACGCACAGTCAAATGGAGCAAAAAATTGCAATGGATTACGGCCATACGTATATGTTTGGTATCAAATGTGTCACAAGTGTTGTCCATATTGGGCTACTCTGTAGACCTCTGACCTTCATGGTGCTTGGTCAACTCCAGAGACAACGGCGCTAACTATTATCTGTGATGAACAAATTCACTGACGCACTACAGGGAAATGAAAGATGAACCACAAGATGAACTCAAGAAGAATACAAAGTTCAAAATGGATATTCGTTTTAAAATCCAATATTTCATACATTTTTCGGGGAGAGTTAATTTCTTGGATTTACAACAAATTGCTTATAAAATTAGTCATTTGTACCACAATTCATGTTTTATTTTATCTACCACTTACGTTAAGTAACCCGCCTCTGTGGTGTGGTGGTAGCGTGTCTACCTCACATGCAATAGATCCTGAAAACCGAAAAAGGAAAGTTTATACTTAACAAATGAAGACCTATATAAAAGTAAAGAGTGTGAAAAGATTTTAGATACAATCGAGAAAGAGGAATAAGATGATTCGGTCATTTAATGAGGATGGAGAATAATAGAACGACGAAACAATTTCGCAAGTAAGAATTGTTACCAATGGATGCAAGGGATAAATAAGGAAAGAGTTGAATGAAATGGAATTAACAGGATAGAACAAAGCTAAGTAACTTAACACAAAATTTCGAAGGTTTCCAGTTAAAACAAAAGTAGAAAACAAATACAATTTGGACAGAAGAAAGAAGAAAAAATCACAGTGACAGGATGAAGAAGTAATGGAAGGATAGAAAGGAAAAACAAAAGAAAAGAGAACATTTAAATCTGTACTCGTGAGAGACCCTGCCCTCTGCTGTGGTGTCTGAGTCCGGCCATAACCTCTCCCCTCACCCCGTCGGGGACAGATACAAAACATCTCATTCGTCTGCCTTGTGTAACCTATTTACCTATCTAACAGCATCGTATTTAAATTTAGTGTCTTTAAACAATAAAACAGGAAGACTTTCATAAAAATCCCCCGCCCCAAACTACCCTTCATATTAAACATTTTTTTTGTTTGAAATTTTTGATTTTATAAAAAAATTCCTCTAACGATTTTCATTGAAATACCACATATAATGTTGAATTTTGTGTGAATATTCTATGAAGTTCTCTTCATTTTGAATAACTTGTGTATAACTGTAAGACATATACAAAATATTACTACAGAAAAATGTAGATCTCTTCAAAACGCGCAATTTACGTCATACCTACGTGTTTTTAGCCAGGAATTTCGCTGTCACTTATAGTCGAGTGTATTCTCATATTCCCCTTGTACCTACAAGAAGTGTCTGTAACTATAATTTGTACAAGAGTGAGTAGAGAAAATAGTGTGAGTTCATGGTATAGGTTTGCAAAGAAATTAAAAATGCCTTTAAGTCATATTTTGAGTTAATGTAATGATTTGGACATTTGCTCCTGGCTCTCATGTCAACTTGCAGTTATTACAAAATCTAACAGGTGGATGTCGACCCCAAAGTAATTACAATTCCAGATATCGACTTAACTCGTAAAACAAATCGCTTCATTAAAAACCTTCTTGAATGATAATTCCTTTACATGAATCTGTGGGAAAATTTTAAGCAGTCCGTAATTTTATTGGCCCTTGTCTCCCCCCCCCCCTCCCCAACCCTCTCCCCTGCGACGGGAAGATTAAATTTAAGTTTTGTGGCCACGCACGAAGACAACAACAAAAACAACAACTGATGGAGAAGAGATGCAAACAGTTGATAAGCGAATGGAAGGAATTTGTGACGTATAAACTCCATTAGGAAGCGACCAAATTCAATTCTGTTTTTTCTTCTTGAACTGATGCAACACGCGATATTTCATATACAATTAAATAAAACCACAAAAATCGCTATTTGTAGGTAATTCAGGCAAGTGGTTAACTTCCAATACTGAATTTGTACTAATGTAACTTTTGACGGGAGCTTACACCCTGGTGTGGTCAAAAATATCAATTTTGTTGTGTTTTACTGATTTTAAAGTTTATCACAGTCTTTTAACACTGAAAATATACCAGAAGTGGCGCTAAAATAAGTGTACCTATACTAAGATTTGGTCTATCTCTTACGGTTTGTCACTTTGCAAAAGTTATCATAGGCTATAGCCAGAGAATACAAAATATACATTTAATTCCTCGTAAAAATACCTCACGCAAATAACATTTTTACAAAAATCGTTAGAGCCATTTTCAAGAAAATGAAAATTTTCGAAAAATTTTAGGATAGTTTAAGGTGGAGGAGTTTTCTTCAAAATTCTTTCTTCACACCCTTGAAATATATTAGTTTTCCTGAAGAATGCAGTTAAATCCCTTACCATTTCCCCTTACAGGATTATCACCGTAAAAATCTCTTTCCAGGACTCCAGGAAATTAACGTCTCCAGTTCAAAAGAAAATCTAGGTGAAATTAAATTGATATTATCAGACTTTTCGTTTTTAGTTGACCTGTTTCTAACAATTCTTACCTTTGGATTCATAGGATCTCAAAACATGCATTTTCGGTGAAAATTTTCTAATTAAATTTTTGGATAGAATACAATACTTACTCTACTTATTACAAATAAAGCAGAGGAAATAAAAATGTAGATATTGTGAAAGCACACAGTTTTTTTCAAATAAAAATGTCGGTAGCGTTTACTATTTCCGAGATATTCTTGGTCAAAGTGAAGCAGCAAGTCGCGATGATACATAGAGACAGCGACAGCTGCTTCTGGCTGTTGTTGCGTGGGTTGTTCGCACAAAGACCCTCAATTGTTACCATTATTGCATATTCTCTGCCCTACCCAAGCTACTTCTGACACGCACAAACCGACCTTGTCTGCCTGCCCCCTCGGTCCTGGGTTCGAGACACTTGCCTCACTAAAAATACCATTACCAACAACATTTATAAGCAACGTCTAATAACAATAAAGCTAATATCAGTTTTTGTATTATTAGTATTTTATTAAAAAATTTCGATATCATATTTCAATAGAAACACATGATTTGAGGTAAACTTAATTAAAAAAAACACTTTCTGCTTAAAACATATTTTATGTTTTATATTCTTTACCCATTTTCAAACGGCCTGTAGGAAACAGAATAGAATTTTGTAGGTAACTCAAGTAATATTAAGTATTCCACAATTCAAACTATAATAACATGATTATCTCCACGAAAAACGACTCGACGCGAAGATTTTGAAGAAAATTCCTGCACCCTAAACCAACGGGATTTCAAAGTTTTAAAATATATGACTATCGCTGAAAGTCTACTGTATTCCCATATACCCCTTGTACCTACAAGGAAATAAGCAATAAGATAATTTGTATAAATGTTTATCTCAACTAACACGCAGAAGATATAGGAATAAGAGTTTGTAAGAATGAGAAGAGAAAGTCATGAGAGTGTAACACATCAGATTTTTCGAGTTATGATGTTCATTACATTCTTTTTCTTTTCCCAGTGAAAAATTCGCATGTGAGGATAGAAGAAATTACTTTGAGTACTATCATATATAAGTTGTTATGTGATGTAATGAGTAGAGAAAGTCATGTGAGTGTGACATGTGCATGCAAACTGGAAACAATGGGACGAATGCACAGTTCAAGGTCAGAAAGGAGGCCGCTGAACCAAGGCACTTTGTCAAATGCGTGTTATTATTGCAACCGTAGAATTACTTGGCTCTTTTTTATGACAAATAACATTAACGTTAGTCTACCGGAATAAATCACCCCGGTCAGGTGAGTATGGGAGATGTCATTTCGTCACCGTATCTAATCTCATAAAACACTACACAAGTTGTTACCAAAATTAAGATATATTACAGGACCGACCCAACACGGTCGTCATTTGTTAAATGTGTCCCTGAATTAATCCAGTCTAACTCCTGCAATGACGTCACTTTTCCTCAGACACTTCAGAGACCGCAAATTCATCGGACTTTTGTACACTGAGGTTCTGTTTGAAAGACTCATTGATACGATTGAGTTTTCTTTTTCATGATCATAACAATAAATACAAGATTCATCAACAGTAACGATATTCCAAACCAAATTTGAAGTGCCGTCTTGGAATTTTTCCAGAGTTTTTGTGCACCAATCAATACGTTGTTGTTTGAGTAGTCAGTTTATGTGGAATACATGGACAACACGTCTAACTGTTGATGTAAAATGTTTTGTATTTGACTCATATCAATGTCGTCCTAATAAATTCATAACATGTCCGTCAAACATTGCTCCAACAGTGACAACAGTTCTTGGGCCTCCGTCCTTCACGAAATTCATCACTAAGGGGGGGAAAAAACCAGATCTTTTTTTAACTTGTTGTCGAAATGCAATTGGACAATTGTTTAGGTTCTAATGACGATTTAAAACTGTAAACAATTATAGCTCATAAAGATGTTCTCTAGCCAAATTCATTTTTGGATGGGCGCAAAATCTTTAAATGATGATAATTAACAAGCTATAAAAGGAAATTGAACAAACTACATGACAATCAAGTTGTGAAAGATTAGAAAACAACTGTCAAATATAAACACATTGAATTTCTTTTAGAAACATGAAATTCTAATAAAGTTTCTTTGTTGTGCTTGTATTTATCCAAAATTAACGAAACTTATTCTGGATATAAAACGCATTATGTTCTTTGGTACACATTGCACGTCGAGATTTCACCGGTAATATGTTTTGAGGCCCCCTGAATAAAAAAAAAAAAAGCATTTTTAGAAAAAAGTGTGGGAACTCTAGTGTGTGTCTCTGTGTGTGTGGCTTTGGACAGTATAACTGAAAAACGAAAAGTCGTTTAAAAGCCAAAGTTGGTATTCAAGCTTAATACCTTTCAAGCATGCAAGATGAAGATTTTGAAGAAAATTCGTCGACCCTAAACTAGCCTTTAGATGAAAACTTTTTCGAAAATGTATTTCTTGAAAATGGCTCTAACAATTTAGTTCAAAATGCCATATGTTTAAGATATTTTCATGACAAATGAAATGTATATGTTCAATTTTCTATGAATATTCTCTGAAGTTCTCTTCATTCTGGATGACTTTTGTATAACTGGTAAACTGTAATATTACTGATACCCTTAATTATTGGTCTGAATATTTAAATACGTAATACTCTTTCGTCTCCAAAGTTGGTATTCTATTTCTGTGGGCTGTGGAGGGAGAATGTAATCTCGAAGTCATATTGCCCTTGTATCTAGAGATAGAGGTAAGATTTTTGACGAAAGTGCTAATTGCCCAAGACGTTGTTTGAGCCAGGTGGGCAGGTGTGTGAGACCGAGAGACATGTGCATATTTAAGTACAACAATGGAGATGACTCTGCAAGCCTTCAGTGCCAGCTGCAGCCGCCGCCGCCGATATTGACTGCTGAGTCACTAGTCGCTGTCAACCTTATTCACAAATACCTACCTACTGATACCTATTCACATCGACAGAAACAAAAGAACCATGACATAGCACTCTTTCACATCACTTTCTCTACTCACTCTTTTATTCCTCTATCTACTTCATGTTAACACACAGAAATATATAAAAAAATTATCTTATTACTAATTTTCTTGTAGGTACAAGGGGAATATGGGAAGTAAAAGTAAATAACCGCTAGTGTAACAGCCAAGGCCTACCGCCCGGCCGCTGCGTCCCCCGCCACAGACGTCTTCAGCGGGATGCAGTACAAGCGGATGGGACCCAAAAATTCGATGTCTAGATTTCACCGGAGGTCCACTGAATCCTCCAAAAAATACATTTTAGAAAAACGTCCGTGTGTGTGTGTGTGTGTGTGTGTGTGTGTGTGTGTGTGTGTGTGTGTGTGTGTGTGTGTGTGTGTGTGTGTGTGTGTGTGTGTGGACAGCATAATCAAAAACAAAAAGTCAGTTAAAAACCAAAGTTGGTATTTAAGTTTAATGTCTTTCAAGGATGCGACACGAAGATTTTGAAGAAAATGACTCCACCCTAAACTACCCTTTACATAGAACATTTTTCGAAAATTTTGATTTTCTTGAAAATGGCTCTAACGATTTGATTAAAATGTCATATGTTTGAGGTATTTGTGTGACAAATGATATGTATATTTTGCATTTTCTGGCTACAGAACATGTACTCCTGTTTACTCTGAACGACTTTTGCATAACTGATAAACCGTAAGAGACACACCAAATCTTAGTGTACAAAAATTTAGATCTGGGTAAAAGAGACAATTTATGTCCAAGTAAATTTTTTTTGTAGAGTGAACCATTTCGCAGATATTTGCGTGAGTTTTGGAGAACTTCTATCCTGTCAAATGGAACATCGTTGTGCATTTTAATGTTTTAACCGTGCACAGAGAACGGGATTTTAAAGCTTTGAAAGATTTGACTATCGCTCAAAGACTACTGTATTTTAATATTCCCTTTGTTATTTTCTAATTTTTCTTTCGGTCATAAGTGATTGTCATTAATATCCAGACCCTGATCAGGAAATTGAGTGATCTGTTTTGAAGTTGTTGTACCGGTCTTCTAGTAGGTCTTCTTGGCCTGCAATTTAATGTTCTCTTCGGGGAATCCTTTGTGCACACATGCTTCTACCATCTTTCTGCTATTTTGAATATTCCCAACTGTTCTCCAATATCTTCACTCGTGTGTTAAACTATAACCTCAAGGATTTCAGTTCCGTAACTTCCATCCCACTCAGAACCATACTCGTATAATACAGCTGCAACTTCTAACATTTTTATAAAACTTCAATAAGGTTTCTTTGCGGACTTTCTCTTCCAATTGTTCCACATCTCTGTTGAAGCAAATTTCGTTTTCTATTTAGGTATATCTTGAAATTCATAAATGTTATTTTTTGTGAAAATCTTAAACAAGGATAGTCTGAAGCGGGGATATTTTCTTCTAAATTCATCACTGATGAACAAGTAGTTGAACGACCTTAGGTTATACAAGACAAAAGAATACGGTTGTAGTTCAACGAAGACTATAATGTATGGGTTAAGTATGTATTGTAAACAGATAATGAGAACTTAATGTGTTACACTCACATGACTTTCTCTACTCATTCTTACAAACTCTTATTCCTATATCTTCTTCGTGTTAGTTAATATAAAAATTTGTACAAATTATCTTATTGCTTATTCCCTTGTAGGTACAAAGGGAATATTACAATACAATAGGCTTTGTGTGATAGTCAAATCTTTTAAAGCTTTGAGATTCCGTTCTCCTTGCACACTTAACATACAAAAAATGAACAACGATGTTCCATTTCACGTAAGTTTTAAGTTTTCCGAAACTGACACAAATAACAAGAAATATCTCCGAAATGGTTCACTCTACAAAAAAAATGTATTCAGACATAATTTGTGTGTTTTAGCGAGATCTACATTTTTTGTATATTAAGATTTTGTCAATCTCTTACGGTTTACGAGTTATTCAAAAGTCATCCAGACTAAACAGGACTACATACGCTATAGCCAGAACATTCAAAATATATATTTAATTTGTCATTCAAATATCTTAAACATATGCCATTTTAATACAAATCGTTAGAGCCATTATCAAGAAAATCAAAATTTTCGAAAAATGTTCCATCTAAAGGGTAGTTTAGGGTGGGGCTGTTTGTTTCAAAATCTTCGTGTCGCATCCTTGAAAGACATTAAACTTAAATACTAACTTTGGTTTTTAACCGACGTTTCGTTTTTGAGTTATGCTGTCCACAGACACACACACACGGACCTTTATCTAAAAATGCTCTACTAGTGCAATAATGCAGTGTGTTAAAAGTTGATGCTGTCTAATGAGCATGGAGATATATGATCCGCCACTGAAAGTCACATTATTACACCGGAATAGAGCCAAAACACAAACGGAGCATTTATTGCTTTGGTTTCTCGCTTGTATGGATGTGTTTTGTTTCGTGCCAAGTTACTGGACAGTGGCGCCATTGCGGTTCAAATTAGCACTGCTGTCTTACATGTCAAGTGTGGTTGCTATGGAAACAGACTGTTGAGCGTTTGCTATGGGCAGATAGATACACGTTCACTTTGTACGCAAAAGAAGCAGCTTTGTTTACGTTGTCACTACCCAGTGTTTCGTGGGCTACTGAAATACCTCGATCTGCTCTTTAGTAATATTGCTTGTAGACTCTAACGATTAGCCTGACTTATGCTACAATTTATTACAAGAATAGTAAAATTTCCCGTCACATATTTCACCTTGTGACGGCCCAATACTGTGCCGCGGTACACCGGTTGCGGAACATTGCTGTCCAAGTTTAAACTCTTCTTCTCAGTATTGCACTACACCAAACATTCCTTGCTTTTCCTTCACTTCTTGAGATCCCCTTGTCTATCTGTGTGACTGTGAATACGTTAAGTCAAAGAAAGAAAATTCTTAAATTAAGAGTTTGATATTTAAGTTCGTCTTGTAAATATTAACGAAGATTTTCAAGAAAATGTCCCCACTCCAAACCACTCTTTATAGGAACATTTTTTTTGAAAATTTAGATTTTCATAAAAATGACTAATGAATTTGAGTAAAATGCCATATTTTTATGAAAATGAAACATCTTGAATATTCTCTGAAGTTCTCTTCATTCTGAATGACTTTTATATAACTGATAAACTGATAATCTGATGTGTTGCACTCACATGACTTTCTCTACTCTTGTACTAACCATTCTTACAAACTCTTATTCCTATATCTTCTTCATGTTAGTTGAAATAAACATTTGTACAAATTATCTTATTGCTTATTTCCTTGTAGGTACAAGGGGAGTGTGGGAGTACAGCAGATGAATAACGATCTTTTATTTGACGAAAGTTTCAATTCCAAACGTTGCACAAATAACAAGGAATATCTCTGAAATGGTTCACTCTACAAAAACTTATTTGGCCATAAATTATTTTAGCGAGAGTTACATTTTTGTATAGTAAGATTTACGGTTTACCAGTTATAGAAAACTCATCCAGAGAAATAGGAATGCGCCATACCCACAAAATTCAAAAAATGCATTTCATTTTTCATAAAAATATCTAAAACGTATGGCATTTTAATGAAAATCCAGAACATAACACACACACACACACACACACACACACACACACACACACACACACACACACACACACATACACACACACACACAGACGCACGAACATTTTTCCAAAAATGCTTTTTTTTATTTCAGGTGGTCTCAGAACATATATTTGTGGTAAAATATTGACATACTTCTTCTACCTACTATACGTGGTAAACAAACAAAAATTAGATCACGTAAAAACCCACTCTGTCAAATTGTTTTTTCTAAACTGAGCGGTTATATTGCTTGTTATATGTTGGAATTTTCCTGTATTTACACTTTTTTCAAATAGGAATCCGTTGTTTATTTTTTTATCTCTTGCCCATGCAAAGAAACAGGATTTCATGCCATCACATAGTGACCAGGTTTAAAACATTTTGTTATCACTGTATTCTCATCTTGCCCTTGTAGCTATCGACTAACACAGGAGTAGGTAAGGGTATCACGTGATGAGAGTGATGGGGAAGTAGAGTATTTAACTCAACAGGAAGTTCGCTGCAACATAATTTTGAGCTAACATTTGTTGACATTTAAGATGAATATCAACCGGAAGGAGCTGACCAGAGTAGTAAAACTGTCACAGCAGTGGCGGCCGGAAGTGACGTCGTCGAGTTGTTGCGTCATCATTATAAGGCGGCATAGAGCCCCAACACAGACATACACATACACACACACACACACACTCACACACACACTCACTCACACACACACACACTCACACACTCTCCCACACACTCACACTCTCATACACTCATACACACACTCATACATACACTCACAAACACACTCGCACTCATACACACACACTCCCAGACACACACAGCATCTCACATGATGCTCAAGGCACTAGTAGTAGTAATAGTAATAATAATAATAATAATAATAATAATAATAATAATAATAATAATAATAATAATAATAATAATAATAATAATAATAATAATAATAATAATAATAATAATAATAATAATAATAATAATAATAATGTTTTCAGACAAATATCCTACATGTTATATCACATGATCTTCTGTATGCTCGTCTAATAACATACTTGTCTCTGGTTCCCGAGGTCGCGGGTTCAAACTTGACGGAGGGTGACGCATTTTTTCGGTTAAACATTCCTGGCATGTCTTCCCTCGGAAGGGAAGTAAAGCCGATGATCCCGTCATGTTTAAGAACTTCAAGCCTGATAAAAGAGTCTCTGAGGAGAAATAAGTGGAGTTTCATGTACAATATATATTTAACTTTAAATTCATTTTCACTGGAAATATACATGTTTTGAGAGTACCTGAATGCAAAAAGGGTTTTTAGACGAAGGTCCTTGTGTTAGCATCATAATTTAAAAAATGAACACATTGAACAAGATTTAGGGATGCCACACGAACATTTTCAGAAAAATTCCTCTCCCCTAAACTTCTCTTTGCAAGGGAATCTTTTCAAAATTATCCAGTTTGTAAAAAAAAAAAAAAAAAAAAAAAAAAGCAAAGATTTTAATTAAAATGCCACTTGTTTCATATATTTGCATGACAAATGAAATGTATATTTTAATTTTTTGTCAATATTTTCTGAGTATTCTCTTCATTCTGAGTCATTTTTGATATACTCAAAATAATACTGCATTTATAGTAATCATTTCGGAAGTGAATTTCAGATACTTTTACTTTTCTCAAATGGAAATTCGTTATGAGCTTTTTTCCCTTGGGTATGTATAGAGAATCAAATTTCAAAACCGTTACATAGCGACCGACCCTTAAAACATTTGACTATCACTTAAGTCTACTGCATTCTCCTTGTACTTACAAGAAAATTGACAACAAATTAATTTCTGCAATATCGTTTTGCATGGAAAAATTTTGGAAAATTTTGATTTCTCAAAAATTGGCAAATTATCTTGATTAAAATGCCACAAAATATTTTTTTTGCTAATGAAATAGATGTATATGTTGAATTTTCTGTGCATAATCTCTGAAGTTTTCTTCATTGTGAATAACTTTTGTATAAGTGATAAACTGTAAGAGATATACAAAATATTACTGTATAAAATCTGATGTGTTGCACTCACATGACTTTCTCTACTCTTGTACTAACCATTCTTACAAACTCTTATTCCTATATCTTCCTCATGTTAGTTGAGATAAACATTTGTACAAATTATCTTATTGCTTATTTCCTTGTAGGTACAAGGGGAATATTAGAATACAGTAGGCTTTGTGCGATAGTCAAATGTTTTAAAGCTTTGAGATTCTGTTCTCTTTGCACACATAAAAAAAAAAAAAAAAAAAAAAAAAAAATGAACAACGATGTTCCATTTCACGGAAGTTTTAGGTTTTCCGAAACTCACACAAATAACAAGGAATATCTCCGAAATGGTTCACTCTACAGGAAAATTTACTGATATATAAATTGTATATTTTAGCAAGATCTACATTTTTTGTACAGTATGATTTTGTCTATCTCTAACAGTTTACCAGTTATGCAAAAGTCGTCCAGAGTAAATACGACTACAGGGGCTATAGCCAGAAAATTCAAAATACACATTTCATTTGTCATAAAAATATCTCAAACATATGAAATTTTAATCAAAATCGTTAGAGCCATTTTCAAGAAAATGAAAATTTTCGAATTTTAATTAAAGAATGTAGTTTTGGAGCAAATTGCGATGGTAAACTTGCAGGTTTGTGTTTTCAAGGCTTCAGTAAAGTGTAATATTGCGTTTCTGCCGAGAAACCAGAAATTTTCTTACCGTTCCCTTCAAGGCCGCCATGTTAATAACATAGTGCTTAGTCCATCCTAACCGCTTCACCAAGGTCGCCATTATATAATTCCCTCCCGTGCCAAGAATACCTAGGTAACGGCTAATTATGTACGAACCTGTTCTGAATGTGAGTGTGCCCCATAATGCTGGAACAGATAATGCCTGTCCTCTACAAACCCCCCCCCCCCCCATGCTACTAATCTTCAGTACAGGTAGGTGCTGGGGAGTTTTCCAAAAGCACTTTGTACCTGGACAAACAAGTTGTATTCTTAACTTGTACCTACATTGCGTGGTTTAATCTTACTAGATAAAAATGTTCTCAATTTTTAAACTAATTTTTTTTTTTTTTTTAAACTTTTCCTCTGTTAACTAATATTTAATTTCTGGTCCCATTTTTTCAGAACTGGTCTACGTGCATTTCCGCAGCTCTGCGGTCACTGAGTTCCAGGAACACCTTCAGGTTAATGCATTTCTTGTTCAAGGATTTCATTTCAACCTTACTCACATTGAGTTAAGCAATTGCTCATCCTTTTTCCCCATTTTAGTGCCCATTCGAGCAACACATTTCAAAACTGTTATTTTTAAGATGTTTTATTTGAATTTAAGTACTTTAACCTGGTAGGTCGTATTGTACGATGATATAAATAGATGAAATGAGCCCGGAGTCCACAGAGCTTATAGTTCTCCGACTTATCTCTTTTTAGGGCAAGGAAATTGTTAATAAATTTAAGAATCTAAAATCTACCTACTGGATTAAGAAATAAGGTGCCACAATTATATACACTCAGTATTTAGTTTTAACTTATCCTTGCTATAGAACTCAAATTCCATAAACTAACTTTACCTACATAATACTGGTATTTTTTAAAAAATGTTAATTTCCTTTACCACTACATAGTGGCTAGAGAAGATATTCTATTCAACAGCGAAGTTTCACTGGGAGTACTCGTTTTGATGTCCCTTGATTAAAAATCGTTTATAGAAAAAAAGTACGTATATCTGTGTGTGCGTGTGTGCACCCGCGCGTGTGTGTATGTGAAAACAGCATGTTAACTCAAAAATCAAAGTCAGTTAAATGACTTCCTTAATACTTCTATTCACCAACTTTCTAATCACCCAACACGAAGATTTTGAAGAAACCCGATTCACTCTGAAGTACCCTAAATTACGCACATTGCTATGTGCATAAAGAATGTTCCAAATATGTTAATTCGAATGCCATAATTTAAGATATTTTCATGACAAAGAAATGTATATCTTCAATTTTCTGTGAATATTCCCTGAAGTTTTCTTCATTTTGAATAACTTTTCTATAACTGGTATACAAAATATTACTGCATAAAAGGAACATAGATCTCAAAACACCAAGAGAAAGGAATTGCAGTCATCACATAGTGACCAATCTTAAAACATTTAACTACGACTTAAATTCATAGATGACAAAACGATTACCAATAAGATAATTTGCACAAATGTTTATCTGAGCTAACATGAAGTAGATATAGGACTAAGAGTTTGTGAGTAGAGAAAGCGATGTGAATGTGAGTGTTTTGTCGCAGGAAGTTGTTGCCAGACGACAAAAAGGCGGTTCCTCTTTTTCGCTTATTAAGCACTTGTCATTTTGAACGTTAATGACCCGCCCACAAAATTGCCTGGGTCATTACGCCCTAGCAATTGTTCGCAACAGTTTAAATATTCATCACAGGCTGTTCCATAAATCAGTGCATCGCAGGGTGTTCCACAGCTTGCTTCACCTCATTTACAACTGACGAAAATTAGAAAACATTTTCCACACCAACACACACTTGCATTGCTGCCAACATTTGCGTCATTATTACCTTGGAAATGTGGTTGCGTAATAAAAAATACATAGTTATACTCACATGACTCTTGTACTAACTATTCTTACAAACTCTTATTTCTCTATCTTCTTCGCGTTGAAAGAGATAAACAGTTTGACAAATTATCTTATTACCTACTAATTGTCTTGTAGATACAAGGGGAATAGGGGAATACAGTACACTTTAAGTGATACTAATGTTTTAAACCTGATCGCTATGTCATGAGTTTTAAATTCCTTCTACTTGTATGACCACAATATAAAAGAGCCGAAAAAAAAATTTCATACGTAAATGGTGTGTCTTAACGAGGTACATATTTTATGCGGTAATATGTTGTATATCTCTTACAGTTTATCAATTATACAAAAGTCATTCAGAATGAAGAAAACTTCAGAGAATATTCACAGAAAATTCAACATATACATTTTATTTGTCATGGAAATAACCTAAACATATCTGTAATTCGAAAAATGAAATAATTAATTTAATTCATTTGGCTTATTGATAATGCTAAGATATATATCTTGTATTATATTTAGTTTTCTTTTCATGCATTAATATGGATTAAATTCATTTTCGTTTATATTTGACATTTAAAGGTATTTTAAGTTTCATTATTTTATTTACATATTCTGTGTTAAAAGGAACCTTATTTTAGGAGACACTAATGTCATCCAGCTTTTTAATCAAAATCATGAAAATTATTTTCATTTTTGGATATGACACGGTTTATCAACCATGTTGGTACCAACACTGTTGGACTTTTGTAGACTTAGGTTCTGTTCGAAAGACTCACTCAGTCGATTGCCTTTTCTTTTCATGATCACAACAATAAATACAAGATTCATCAACAGTAACGATATTCCAAACCAAATTTGAAGTGCCGTCTTGGAATTTTTCCAGAGTTCTTCTGCACCAATCAATACGTTGTTGTTTGAGTAGTCAGTTTATGTGGAATACATGGACAACACGTCTAACTGTTGATGTAAAATGTTTTGTATTTGACTCATATCAATGTCGTCCTAATAAATTCATAACATGTCCGTCAAACATTGCTCCAACAGTTCTTGGGCGTTCTTCGCGAAATTCATCACTAAGAAAAAACAGATCTCTGTTGAATTCACTGTAACAATTATAAATAAAGACATCCTTTTCTTGCAGAGGAGAGAGAAAACAGAGAATAAATAGTGAAGTGCAGCCGTTCCAGACAGTAATTGCTTCCTTCCCAGTGAATTGTCTTGTAGAGTTGCAGCGAATGAAAAGCGTATAACCGACGTATGAATTAGGTATATTAATATTATATAACTATGCGACAAAATCTAGTTAACAGCAATTTCTACGAGAATTTCGAAAAGGTCCAATGTTTTATGCACATCAAACCATCATAGATAATTGTAATATATTATTTCATTTATTTTCTTATATTTTTTCTATTTTTCTGCATACCCACTATATTTGTAAACATGTCAAAACATTCTACGAGTGACGTCATACAAATGTAAGACGATAACTACTGAATATGTACAGTTTGTTACCAGCAGTCAGTACGTCAGTGAACAATTCCAGGTAAACAAGCTGCAGTCGTTCTTCTGATCGCGCTTGCGATAGTAGTACCAACCTTGGAATGTATATTCACGCTAGATGAAGGCAAAGAAGTCACTGAAATACCCTAACTTTTAGTTCACGCTGTATATTTAGCATATACAAGGATGTTTTCAACTACTCTGTCTTTCTCCCACTGAACAAAATCTATTTTTCAGAAACCCTGCCATTTGTTTTGGTCTCAAGTGCAATTCCTGTAAGAAGAAGTCAGCTGTTACATTTCTGTTTCGCTTTACCTTCGCCATGGGATTGAGATCACACATCTAAGTGTGGGCCAAACAAACCAAAAATGTGTTCACTTTAGAAGACCATGAACAGCCGGGGAAATTCTCAGTCGCTGACCTTCACGATATTCACTGATCGGTTAACGAACGTCCGCTGCTAAAATATTCCTTCAAAACCCCAATCATAGGTCATAGTTCAGTCAGCGGGCCAAACGATTGTCTTACCGACACTGTGAACAGCACACTGGAACACTATCAATTCTAAAGGCATACCAAGAGTTGGTGCGCATGCGTGTTCGTGCGAAATCGGATGAGCTACACCGATTTGAATCTTACTTCCCGAAATGCCCTTGTAGTTTGCGGGTGAAATTCCACAAGACAAAAAAGTCACTAAAAATGAGGCACCACACTCTAAAAGTCCTCACTGAACATGCAAAACACTTCACCTTCGGAGAATTGGTATAGATCTTGTGACTGTTGAAACAGCAGATTTGTTCAAACTTGTTCCTCTGTCAAGAAATATGCCTAATCTATGTAAGTAGCCGGGTTAAAGAACGAGCGATAGACATGGGAAATGTTTGAGTGTGTTTCTATTGCGTGTTCCTAATACCAGTTACTGGAGTTTCTACTTAGACCTCACAAGTACAGCGAAACAGAGTGAGAGTGAGGCAGACTCTCGAATTATATTTATACGGACTATTTCATATATAGCTGCTTGTCCTGTATAATAGTGACCTAGTCTAGCTCCTTCTATTATCACAAGTAATATGATAATACGTGTGATCTAACTGATAAATTCTCAAGTAGAGTGAGAGTGAGTCAGACTGTCGAATTATATTTCTATGGACTATTTTATATATAGCTGCTTGTCCTGTATAATAGTGACCTAGTCTAGCTCCTTCTATTATCACAAGTAATATTATAATACGTGTGATCTAACTGATAAATTCTCCAGTAGAGTGAGAGTGAGTCAGACTGTCGAATTATATTTATATGGACTATTTCATATATAGCTGCTTGTCCTGTATAATAGTGACCTAGTCTAGCTCCTTCTATTATCACAACTAATATAATACGTGTGATCTAACTGATAAATTCTCAAGTAGAGTGAGAGTGAGTCAGACTGTCGAATTATATTTATATGGACTATTTCATATATAGCTGCTTGTCCTGTATAATAGTGACCTAGCCTAGCTCCGTCTATTATCACAAGTAATATGATAATACGTGTTATCTAACTGATAAATTCTTAAGTAGAGTGAGGCTGTGGAATTAGTATATTTATATAGACTATTTCGTAAGTTTAATATGAATTTAAATACCATATCTGACGAGAACATGTTAAATGATATAAAAGTAACAAAAATATATGTGCAGTTCAGTACTGCCAATTGAGTAAAGCGAAACACAAGAATTACATTTATTTCAATCTTGCCGCTTGTAACAGAAACCCAGTTGATATTCTCAAATAAATCTTACTATTTTAATACTAAGAAATAACCTTTCTTTTGGAAAAATATATTAATTATTAAAAGAACAATTATTAAAAACACAGTTGTCATATTGAAATGTATTGATATTTGAATAATGTCCCGTGTAGATTATAAATGTATTTAAGAATATTACGTAAGTAGTACGTATTTTGACATTCCAAGTATTTATAAGATATTCATGAAGATGTTGACAAATCGCTTCACCGAAACAGTAGACGAAAGTCAATCGCCAGAGCAAGCAGACTTTCGCTTCAAATAATAATTCTCCTTAGTCAAACTTGGTACTCCAAGGTTTTCTTTGACGTCCGTATTCCATTTGTGAATTTCTGTTATTTAAAGTCTGAGAACAGCTTTTGATGTGATTAAGTTCACATATATAAAATGTTACTATATTGACAGATACAGTCTAATTCTCGCTGTTTATAAACATAGGTACTATGAATATTATTGACGGATGAGATAACTAACTTTACAGAGAAATGATAGGCAGGTAGGTATCTAAATAAATGTATTAAATAATATCTGTATTGTAATTGTAGTTTATTTACCCTTACGTCCTGTAAACAATGGAATGAAAGCAGAAATGGTAGATTGTTAATGAGTTTTAGATCCACGTATAAGTTGGAATAACAAGGTTCAGATTATTCCTTGCATTATTCTTATTGTTGTCACACATTAATTAAAAACTATCTTTTCTCTGCCACATATAAACTGTTAAGTCATATAAATTAATTATGGTTGACAACTTTAATTTAATTACTAGATTGCTCACAATTTATTTGTTAAAATACTTAGAGTCTTTTTTGTAAGGTTATGTTGTTCGAATTACCCCAAAATATTAAAGCATAAGGAAGATTGTGGCTTGAAACCGTCATCAGATACTCTCAGCACTGTTATTAATCTTGTCCAAATAAATTATATTATATGCATAGGCCATGCGAAAACTAAACCTAACAATATACAATTCTAGATTGCATTCTGTTTATTAATATTGTAGTGAAGGTTTTTTTATCTGTTTTCTCGTTGTTTAAGGCACAGATTACAATTTGAAAAGACACTATTCTGCCAAATTTAACTTGCCTAAGCCGAATAGTCTTCTTTAAACTATAACAACTTTTATTTTAAAAACTTATGTTTTTAAAAATCTATTTTCTCATACAACTAACATTATTTTGCAATACCATTGAAGTATATTGAAAATGTTCAACAATCCAATATTCAATATCTTCATTACAAACGGAGAAAAAAGTTTAAATTCAGCAACATTTCTAAAATGTTTCCCGTTTCTTCCCACATTTTATCTTTCATTTAAAATACGAATGACCTAATAAACAATTCCACAGTTAATTTTATTAACAATACTTTTGGAAAGATACACTCAAAGTTTTATAGCTACAGGTTTAGTGGTCAGGTCATTTTATCAATGCACACTTGACATTACAAACAAAATTATTTTCAAACAGTAAAGTTATCAGATATAATAACAGCAACAGTTTCAGTCAAATCACTTCAAATAGATCATTATCAGTCAACTGAACTGATGTGTTTGTACTCAGGCACACACATCCTGAGAGAAACATCTGGTAGTTCATCACTAGAGCAGCTGACAGCACATGTACCGAACAACACTGTCAAAAGTGACAGACATTCCTGTTTAAAGAAGAAACAATTATCAAAAAGGTTTCAGTAGATTTTGAGGTTGCCCCACACACATACACACACGCACACACGCACACACACACACACACACACACACGCACACACGCACACACACACACACGGTAAATACAATAAAATTTTCTTACATATTATATACATACAATACTAAGTTAAGTAAATACAAGATACAAATAAACAATAAACACAAGATTCATCAACAGTAACGATATTCCAAACCAAATTTGAAGTGCTTTCTTGGAATTTTTCCAGAGTTTTTGTGCACCAATCAATACGTTGTTGTTTGAGTAGTCAGTTTATGTGGAATACATGGACAACACGTCTAACTGTTGATGTAAAATGTTTTGTATTTGACTCATATCAATGTCGTCCTAATAAATTCATAACATGTTCGTCAAACATTGCTCCAACACTCACAACAGTTCTTGGGCCTCCGTCCTTCACGAAATTCATCACTAAGAAAAAACCTATCTATTTTGAATTCACTATAGCAATTAGAAACATATTTGATGAAGAAATCCCATAAATTTATAACTCGAGCTTGGCTGTTCAAATTCGTAAGACATCATACATAACCTGTAA
The DNA here is from genome assembly GCA_030765045.1 of Tenodera sinensis. NCBI lineage: Eukaryota > Metazoa > Arthropoda > Insecta > Mantodea > Mantidae > Tenodera > Tenodera sinensis. Next base: position 3,947,161 of record CM060967.1, on the reverse strand, counting down.
ATCTTTTCTGACCAAATTCATTTTTGAGTGAACACAAAATCTTAAAACGATGATAATTAACAAACTGTTAGAACAAATGAAACAAACTACATGACAAAACACTAGAAAATATATGTAGAATATAAACAAATAGCATCGCTTTGTAATATTGTTTCAGTGTTTTCTGGTGACGTCTTCTTCAAGGTGATGTTGGAGTTGCTGAAAATGGTGCATCCAAGAGCACGGTATGAAGTTCCTACTATATTCAAATGCCACGTAGGAACTCTATACCTCGCTACTGGCAAGCTACCAACCTCACGCCGCCAAATCTCTCTCCGTTCTTCTCTGTTCTTCCCTTACTGCAGGGCTCATAGGAAATATGTACTTATGCTAAACACGCTTTTATACAAACACCTTCAATATTTCTACAATTTTCTATTAGATATTACATATTTACCTTTCTTTGAAAACAGTTCGTACACACAAACTTCCAAATATTCCCTACAAGATGATCTATTACTACAATCTTCAAGAACAGACTTATCTATAGGTTACATATGTATAATGCCACAAAAACTCATGTTTCATTGTTTTTCATTCTAATTCTTGCCCACCAGTATTTTGTTACAGGAGCCTGAGAGAACATTCAACTATTTTCTGTGAATATTCTCTGAAGTTCTCTTCATTCTGAAGACTTTTGTATAACTGATAAACTGTAAGAGATATACAAAATATTAGTGCATAAAAATGTAGATCTGCTTAAAACATAATTTATGTTAAACGATTTTTTTCATACCGTTAGCCATTTTCGAGATATTCTTTGTTGTTGGTTTTAATTTTGGTATTCGCATGAGAAAGCACACGCAAGGCCCCTAATTACAAAAACAGAAGAGCTACTACATAGCCTTGAAATTATCGATTAGTAACGCCAGAAGGGGAGGTGCCGACTTCACGCGCATTACGTTTTTGATTTTGGGTTATCTGGAACAGGAATGTTTGGCCATTGGCGTACAAAGTTAACGCTGCTTCAAGGTTTTGACAATTGATCGTGTTCACCCCGCTTTGTGATGCGCCCCCTCCCCACCCCTCATGTCGACCCCTGCCAAGAGAGCATCCTGCATCACAAAGGATTCTTCTTCTTCCTGTACACTCGGTGTCCACACAATTATCCCATCCCATTCTATTAGGTACATTCAGATTCACGTTTATTTCCAGGAGAATCCATAGCCAAGATGTTTAAGAACCGAGTCACTATATGACTGCTTTGAAATTCTATACTGTTTATATGGCATCGCGAGAAACAAGTGAATTGCGACAACACTATTTGTCTATAGGTAACTAGAAGAGTGCCACGAACAGCTTTCGGAAAAATACGTTGTATTGCACTCACATGACTTTCTCTACTCTTGTACAAACTCTTATTCCTATATCTTCTTCGTGTTAGTTGAGATAAACATTTGTACAAATTATCTTATTGCTTATTTCCCTGTAGGTACAAGGGGAATATTAGAATACAATAGGCTTTGTGTGATAGTCACATCACTTAAAGTTAGTCGATATATGAAGGCTTGAAATTCAGTTCTCTTTGCACGGCCAAGAGTTAAAGTGAAAAACGACGTTCTATTGAGAAAAGTGTAAGTATTACAAAACTCACAGTAATAACAAGGAATATCTCCGAAATGGTTCACTCCAAAAAAAAATGCATAGTAAGATTTGGTCTATCTCTTACGGTTTAGCAGTTATGCAAAAGTGATCCAGTGTAAACAGGACCACATGGGATATAGTCAGAAAATTCAAAATATAAATTTCATTTGTCATAAAAATATCAAACATATGGCATTTTAATCAAAATCGTTATATTTTCGAAAAAAATTTTCCATGTAAAGGGTAGTTTATGGTGGGGGAATTTTCTTCAAAATCTTCGTGTCGCATCCTTGAAAGATGTTAAACTTAAATATCAACTTTACTTTTCAACTGACTTTTCATTTTTGAGTTATGCTGTGTACATACAGACACACGCCGGATCTTTTAGCAAAAATGTGGTTTTTTAATTCAGGGGCTTCAAAACATGTATTTCATCAATCCAATTCAGTTTTAAAACCCTTAGTAATAGTATAATTTATGAAATTTTCTGTTACCAGAATTTTTCAGAAACGTATTATATTTTGCAACAATATTAAATTAAATTTGTGCATTTTTGAAATATTGTTTTAGTTTCTAACTTAAACCGTGGTTTGAACCGAGTTCATTTATATTCACGTGCGTCGCATAAACTCGCACTGATAACTCGAATCACCTTTAGCGATAGAACTTTATCTACAGCAACAATAGAAAACTGACCTCGCAGAAAACAAGGTACAAAAGGAAAATGATAATGTAATGAAAACTACAAAACAGCTGGAATATCGTAAAAATGCAATAACGTTGTATTACTAATCTTAGGTGATACCTTTTGTTCGGGAATTTGATGAAATTCTGGACAAAAACGTAGAAAATCATTCACACTACGGTCAATGTGATCAGTAGGGCTAGGAAGTTCATGCATTTGCATGCTTTTTCATAGGGTTTAAAATGTATGCGTTTACATTATGTGCACGAATTACGGAATTTTCAGTTATTTGGACATGATTTTATGTTGCATATAACTGCATATTTTCTTGATTTTTGAAAATGCATAATATTTCGATATTATAGCCCTTATATTGCATATTTTAATGACTTGTATGCTTTTTTTTTTTTTATTTGTATAATATTTTTCACATTGGTAGCATTTCTGAGACAATGGTTTTTTCCCATTGGTAGATAGATTTGTGTCCAGTACGAAGAGAATTTTGGTTAAATATCCTAGAAGAGTTAAGTTGTTTAGATCAATAGCACCTAATATCCGACTTCCTCCTGCACCAGTGTTAACTCGATGGGGAACATGAGTCGATGCAGTTTTATATTGTACTGAGCACATAGTAATAGTCGGAGAGGTTGTTAATTCATTGGACTCGAAAGATGCTTCATCAATAGAAACTGTGCAAAATATTCTATCAGGCACTGGGTTAAAAGAGGGTCTTAGTTTCATATCTGCCCATTTTTCTTTCTTACCAACAGCCATAACAGCATTGGAAGCTGTAGGATCTCCTTTGTATGAATCACTTGCTGTCTTTGAAAAAACAATATGTGATCTAAGTTCGGTTCCTGGTAGAATAGGACAAAAAGTGAAACAGAAAGTGAATTATGTAATTTCAAAAAATTGTGGTTATGAACAGATGTGCGGTATTCGAGACATCCTGGAAAGAAAACCATCTGTCACACCAAGAGACTTGACTCTCTCTGTGAACCAGTTAACATCATTTAAATATGCCCCGATAACATCTTGTGACGTGGAGAGAAGTTTTTCACGTTACAAAAGTGTTTTGGAGACAACAGACGATGTTCTACAGTTGAAAATTTGTGCAAAGTGTTGGTTGTGAACTGCAATTTAGCAGTTAATACTAGCAGCGGGACCACTTCTGCTTCAACCCCTAAGAAATAAGGTAACTTTATTTATTATTTATACTAACTCGTCTTGTCTACTGCAAAGGGACATTAACTTGTTGCATGTCCAACTAGACTTGTTGCACGTCACCTCCATGTGTACTGTCCTAGTCCATGAACCTGTCTATGTGACCGACATAAGACTAGACTTGTTGTACGTCACCTCCATGTGTACTGTCCTAGTCCATGAACCTGTCTATGTGACCGACATAAGACTAGACTTGTTGCACGTCACCTCCATGTGTACTGTCCTAGTCCATGAACCTGTCTATGTGACCGACATAAGACTAGACTTGTACCACGTCACCTCCATGTGTACCGCCCTAGTCCATGAACCTGTCTATGTGACCGACATAAGACTAGACTTGTACCACGTCACCTCCATGTGTACTGTCCTAGTCCATGAACATGTCTATGTGACCGACATAAGACTAGACTTGTACCACGTCACCTCCATGTGTACTGCCCTAGTCCATGAACCTGTCTATGTGACCGACATAAGACTAGACTTGTACCACGTCACCTCCATGTGTACTGTCCTAGTCCATGAACCTGTCTATGTGACCGACATAAGACTAGACTTGTTGTACGTCACCTCCATGTGTACTGTCCTAGTCCATGAACATGTCTATGTGACCGACATAAGACTAGACTTGTACCACGTCACCTCCATGTGTACTGCCCTAGTCCATGAACCTGTCTATGTGACCGACATAAGACTAGACTTGTACCACGTCACCTCCATGTGTACTGTCCTAGTCCATGAACCTGTCTATGTGACCGACATAAGACTAGACTTGTTGCACGTCACCTCCATGTGTACTGTCCTAGTCCATGAACCTGTCTATGTGACCGACATAAGACTAGACTTGTACCACGTCACCTCCATGTGTACTGTCCTAGTCCATGAACCTGTCTATGTGACCGACATAAGACTAGACTTGTACCACGTCACCTCCATGTGTACTGTCCTAGTCCATGAACCTGTCTATGTGACCGACATAAGACTAGACTTGTACCACGTCACCTCCATGTGTACTGTCCTAGTCCATGAACCTGTCTATGTGACCGACATAAGACTAGACTTGTACCACGTCACCTCCATGTGTACTGTCCTAGTCCATGAACATGTCTATGTGACCGACATAAGACCAGACTTGTTGTACGTCACCTCCATGTGTACTGTCCTAGTCCATGAACCTGTCTATGTGACCGACATAAGACTAGACTTGTTGCACGTCACCTCCATGTGTACTGTCCTAGTCCATGAACCTGTCTATGTGACCGACATAAGACTAGACTTGTTGCACGTCACCTCCATGTGTACTGTCCTAGTCCATGAACCTGTCTATGTGACCGACATAAGACTAGACTTGTTGCACGTCACCTCCATGTGTACTGTCCTAGTCCATGAACCTGTCTATGTGACCGACATAAGACTAGACTTGTACCACGTCACCTCCATGTGTACTGTCCTAGTCCATGAACCTGTCTATGTGACCGACATAAGACTAGACTTGTACCACGTCACCTCCATGTGTACTGTCCTAGTCCATGAACCTGTCTATGTGACCGACATAAGACTAGACTTGTTGCACGTCACCTCCATGTGTACTGTCCTAGTCCATGAACCTGTCTATGTGACCGACATAAGACTAGACTTGTTGCACGTCACCTCCATGTGTACTGTCCTAGTCCATGAACCTGTCTATGTGACCGACATAAGACTAGACTTGTTGCACGTCACCTCCATGTGTACTGTCCTAGTCCATGAACCTGTCTATGTGACCGACATAAGACTAGACTTGTACCACGTCACCTCCATGTGTACTGTCCTAGTCCATGAACCTGTCTATGTGACCGACATAAGACTAGACTTGTACCACGTCACCTCCATGTGTACTGTCCTAGTCCATGAACCTGTCTATGTGACCGACATAAGACTAGACTTGTACCACGTCACCTCCATGTGTACTGTCCTAGTCCATGAACATGTCTATGTGACCGACATAAGACCAGACTTGTTGTACGTCACCTCCATGTGTACTGTCCTAGTCCATGAACCTGTCTATGTGACCGACATAAGACTAGACTTGTTGCACGTCACCTCCATGTGTACTGTCCTAGTCCATGAACCTGTCTATGTGACCGATACAAGACTAGACTTGTTGTACGTCACCTCCATGTGTACTGTCCTAGTCCATGAACCTGTCTATGTGACCGACATAAGACCAGACTTGTTGCACGTCACCTCCATGTGTACTGTCCTAGTCCATGAACCTGTCTATGTGACCGACATAAGACTAGACTTGTACCACGTCACCTCCATGTGTACTGTCCTAGTCCATGAACCTGTCTATGTGACCGACATAAGACTAGACTTGTACCACGTCACCTCCATGTGTACTGTCCTAGTCCATGAACATGTCTATGTGACCGACATAAGACTAGACTTGTTGTACGTCACCTCCATGTGTACTGCCCTAGTCCATGAACATGTCTATGTGACCGACATAAGACTAGACTTGTACCACGTCACCTCCATGTGTACTGTCCTAGTCCATGAACCTGTCTATGTGACCGACATAAGACTAGACTTGTTGCACGTCACCTCCATGTGTACTGTCCTAGTCCATGAACCTGTCTATGTGACCGACATAAGACTAGACTTGTTGTACGTCACCTCCATGTGTACTGTCCTAGTCCATGAACCTGTCTATGTGACCGACATAAGACTAGACTTGTTGTACGTCACCTCCATGTGTACTGCCCTAGTCCATGAACCTGTCTATGTGACCGACATAAGACTAGACTTGTTGCACGTCACCTCCATGTGTACTGCCCTAGTCCATGAACCTGTCTATGTGACCGACATAAGACTAGACTTGTACCACGTCACCTCCATGTGTACTGTCCTAGTCCATGAACCTGTCTATGTGACCGACATAAGACTAGACTTGTTGTACGTCACCTCCATGTGTACTGTCCTAGTCCATGAACCTGTCTATGTGACCGACATAAGACTAGACTTGTACCACGTCACCTCCATGTGTACTGTCCTAGTCCATGAACCTGTCTATGTGACCGACATAAGACTAGACTTGTTGCACGTCACCTCCATGTGTACTGTCCTAGTCCATGAACCTGTCTATGTGACCGACATAAGACTAGACTTGTTGCACGTCACCTCCATGTGTACTGTCCTAGTCCATGAACCTGTCTATGTGACCGACATAAGACTAGACTTGTTGTACGTCACCTCCATGTGTACTGCCCTAGTCCATGAACCTGTCTATGTGACCGACATAAGACTAGACTTGTTGTACGTCACCTCCATGTGTACTGTCCTAGTCCATGAACCTGTCTATGTGACCGACATAAGACTAGACTTGTTGCACGTCACCTCCATGTGTACTGTCCTAGTCCATGAACCTGTCTATGTCTAGTCTTCGGCAGGCATATAAGGCTGAATAAATATAAAGGTCCAATATAAACGAACATGATATCAGAATCTTCATCTTTGTCTTCCTACCCTTCTCCCAGGGAAAAAGCACAAATTAAATTTGGCTTAGAGGCTGTTTTACCTACGACACGGGACCATCGGCTTTACTTTCCTTCAGAAGAAAGCTATACCAATTTTTACAACCGAAAAAATCCAACACCCTCCGCCGAATTTGAACTCGCGAACTCTGGTATCCGAGTGTTTAGATGCCGAAAAACTATCAGAGAGAAGCGTGGATGTGCCTGGTTTCATCCGCGCCTTTCTACGATAGCGGCAGACGGCAACGAGTGCCGAGCACGCGGACAGGCAAAATACCGCGTAGCTGTTACTCTCTCGTCACTTACAGTATTTAAATTAGAGATAATGGAAAATTACCTTAATTAAATACAACACTTTGTAGTTACTTATGAGACTTTTGGTTCTCCTTCGCGGACACACACGCATGCGCAGTGTGGATTACTTTGTGACAATGCGCGGTGTGCGTGTAATTAACAAAACACGGTGCCAGCAGATGACTACTTTGTGAAGGCTGTCATTAGTGACGTCACAGAGGTACCGAGGTTCGACGGCAGAGGTCAAATGGGCCGAGTGTGAATATTAAAACAAAAAACGCTCCTCACGAAGGGGTGGAAAATGCCGCCGATGGAATGTGTGGGGGGAAATGGTTGCCATATTGTGACGTCATCTCTCTGGCAGAGGAGGGAGACATTGTCGTCAATTAGTTAACCTTGGTCTCCCCCCTTTTGCTCTCTAGAGGGCCACGCCCCGACCCCCTTCCCCCTCGTGAAATGAAACTTGAAAATTAATAATAAAAGCCGTCTTCTGTTTCTTCATTTGAATTGCTACACGCTGTTTTTGTGCAAGTTGCAGTGAAATGAGTGACCGCTAGAGGCGCTGTGGTCGGCATTGTTGCGGTAAGTCACCACATTGTTGCTGATAACTACGTCACGTCCAGATAACCACACTTCGTAGTGGACACCCCGGAAGAAGGCAACAATGTGACCGCTAGCAACAATGAGTTTAACGCTGTTTGTGGAAAATACAGTTTATCAGTTATACAAAAGTCTTCAGAATGAAGAGAACTTCAGTGAATATTCACAGAAAATTCAATATATACATTTCATTTGTTATGAAAATATCTTAATGTGACATTTTAATCGTTAGAGCCATTTTGGGGAAAATCAAAATTTTCGTAAAATGCTCCATATAAAGGTTTAGTTTCTGATGGAAGATTTTCATGAAAATCTTCGTTTCGCATACTTAGAACATGCACAGACCTGCAAAATACGCATAAAGTAACAATTAACAGCATGAATTATTACAACTTCCTGAACTGGATATTCCTAACTCAGAATTTTGATTCTTTTGAGATATACTTCAATAGGCATAGGTATTTGGACTCAATAGTCTGTCACAGTTTTCATCTGTGAAATACTTTCTGTTTTACACAAAGGGCAAATAGTGATTAACAGTGACTTTTTTCCCTCAAAATTAATTACCTTACGAGGTTAAAAATAATTGGAATCTGTTCGTAGATACATTTAACTGTCGTAATACAAATCTGCTAAATTATAAATATTTTAAAATCAATATTTAAGGTAAAGGCAGATGAAAAATACGTAATTCTGGTTTCATGAACTTCAATCTGTATTGTCAAATGTTTAACTGATATTAAATTTGCATCGATGTTATGAAGTAAAACCATTTTAGTATTAGGTATATCTGCTATAACAAATTACCGCGCAAGAAAAAGAACCATTGAAATTTTCTAAAAATTTCAGGAAAATTAACTTCAGAATTAGCGTGAAACAATAGAAGCTAAAATTTCAAAATTTATTTTCACTTTGAATATTGCGGCGTTGGCTCTAATATGGAATTTCAATTTTATACTTTTGTGTTTTCTTTTGTATAATAAAATATTAGATGATGGAGTTTCTATAACTACTTCAAAAAATTAGTGCACATTTTAAAAATTTAAATAATCAAAAGTGATTTAATTTTTTAATTTGTGGGTTTAGCGATTCATTTTAAAGCTAGAACTATGAATAGATAAAAAGTTACTATTTTTACGCGTGCTGTGAACAAGTTAGTTTCTCGTGTGAAACATTTGGTAAATTAGAAACTCAATAGGTATTTGAAAACTAAAGAAAATACCACAACGAAACTTAAAATTGTAGTATGTTCAAGTGAATTGATTAAAAATGGTATTTTCAGGTAAGTATTTGCTTGGTAAACACGCACATTCCTTTGCAGAAGTGAGATTCGTCAAAAGCCGGAATGTGAAGACGGTCGCGGACCTGCGCTGTTCCACGAACACACGTTGGGAAGCAGCAGCAGTATAATAACAGCTGTCTGCACTTATGGCAGCAATCGCCCATTAGTTTTGTTTTATTTCGCCAGGTAGCAGCACCACTTTGCATTCAGTTTACAGTAGGTCGTAAATAAGAACGGTCCTAAACTGAAAGACATAAAAGCTGCGAGGTGTGTAAAGACAGGTGAAAAATGATAATAACAATAAACAACATGCTTTGTTAGGAGCTCCAGCAGACCTCTTCCCCTTTTGTCCAAACAAAACCTGCAGCGTAATTATTGTCACATTTTTACTGACTTGCAGATATTCCACCCAAAAGTTCGATACCGAAATGTCACCAGAAATACACGTTTTGAGGCTCCCTGATTAAAAACAAACGGTCCATATATTCGTAGATATCTGTAACTAAGTTGAGCTGAAGCATGACGTTTTCAAGGAAACATCCCTCCACCGTCCTTTGCATCAAACATTTTTCGAAAATTACTACGGAAAAAGTGTAGATCTCGTTAGATCACACACTTTATATCCAACAACTTTTTCTGTGGCATAAGCCATTTCCGAGATATGTTAAAGATCTGACTATTCCTGTTCACTTTGTATCGATATTAAAATGAAATGTTTTGTTAATTCATCATAATGAGAGGTATTAATTCCAACATACAAGTTACAACATTTCCTTTCTTGCTCACGTGATTTATAACGCGCCAATTGAATCACGGATATTCAAATGTGCCTGTGATTTGTGGCACGGTTGTGGCAATTTCGGTCAAGAATGTTGCCTGGCGTAAATACTGACAGATCCAGTGATGCTCGTATGTTTAATATCCGCCATCTTGCACAGACACGCACACACACACGCACGGACCGTATTCTGCGTGTGTAATTATCATTTTAATTTCTACTCTCAAACTGTTACAAGGAACGAGTAATTATAGTCCGTATCACGCCACTGTGTGACAGACAATTCCTTGCTTCCTCTCAGGCAGCTCGTGCACAAAAATGTTCACCGCATCAACTCCTTGTTTAAACACACAACTCGGAACATTGTAGAGTTTTGAAACTTTTACTAAAATTGTCTACGAATTTCACTGAATATGTGTTCTCATATCCGCTGTACGTATTGGTACGGGGGAAAATTGGAAAAAGACTGGAAGATTTTCATGAAAATCTACGCACTTCAGAGTAACTTGAAACATTTTTCGAAATTTTTTATTTTCTTCATTAACATAGGGTAAGCTTGAGTTATTTTCATGACAAATAAAACGTATATATTGAGTTATGTTCTGAATAAAAAAGCAGTTTTAGAAGAGGTCCAACTAAAAAACGAAAAGTCGGTTAAAAACGAAACTTAAATTAAGCTTAATGTCTTTCTAGGATGCATAAACTACCCTTTACATAAAAACTTTTTCGAGAATTTTCATTTTGGTTCAAACGATTTAGATTAAAATGTCATATGTTTGAGATATTTTTATGCCAGAATAAATATGTATTTTGAATTTTCTGGCTATAGCCCCTGTAGTCGTATTTACTCTGGATGACTTTTGCATAACTGGTAAACTGTAAGAGATAGACAAAATCTTACTATACAAAAAATTAGATCTTGCTTAAATACAATTTATGACCAAATGATTTTTTTGTGTGGAGTGAACCATTTCGGAGATATTCCTTGTTAGTTAAACTTTTCTAAAATGGAAGGTTCGTTGTTAATTTTTTATCTCTTAGTTGTGCAAAGAGAACGGAATTTCAAAGCTTAACATTTGACTATGGCTCAAAGTCATACTCCCCTTGTACCTACAAGGAAATAAACAGTAAGATAATTTGTGCAAATGTTTAACATGAAGTAAGTAGATAGAATTGTGAGTAGAGTTTCTACTTGGCATTGATTTGCCTGTACATTGTTGCGTGAGGTTTGACGCCAGAGCGCAGTGTTATCGGGCACATGAATTACAACCACTGTGGCAGTTTTCAGGATATTTCTCTTTCTGTCGGGCGTACGCAGCAGTTAAAATAAAACACCGCTAATTTATGTTAACGAACCTTGCATACTTTCTCACAGACTGGAAAATAAAAACGCCCTTCTTTTGTTCGCTGTGCCAAGTTCGTTGCCACTTCCAACATATTCGTGTGCTAAGATTAGTGAATATCCACCACAATTTTATGTTTAATGTTAGGTTGGTAATTCGTAACTTGGAATCTGAAATTAACGACGTGGTTTCACCATTTTCTCCCTACAACTTGTAGAGTTACTTTGGGCACTGTAAACAACACAATATAAATAAATAAAAGCAGTGGAAAACACTATGCAAGGCATTGTTGCATTTGTATGTCAATCATATAGAAAATTGTATGAATTCTTTGTAGTACCGTGGGTAGAGACAGAAGTGTGATTGTGTTTCATAAAAGAAAACTATATAGAGAAAGTCCTGTGAATGTAATATGTCGCATTTCTATTTCAGTCATAGAAAATTGTATGAACTATAGGTATGCTGAAGGGCGAGTAGAAATGTATATATTACGTCAAAGAAAAGTGAGTAGAGAAAACAATGTGAATGCATACAAACCTTGTCCAGCATACCTCCCCATCAACTGTCTTTTTCGTGGTTTTTCTTGGTGGGTAGGCAAATGCTGTGGTGCTTTGTCATATACCACAATTTCATTTATAAATTTGGCCTACGTTCCGTTCTTTTCTTATGTTTTAGACGTGTTTCCAGGTTTCGTGGCGTGTGGTGGTGCTTGCTGGTAAAACCCTATGGGCGGTTCGTTCATCGCTCCAAGTACAGCACCGATGGGCACCGCGTATACATTATACATTAGCCAGTCAGCGAAAAGGGAGCGCCGCGGATGAATACAAGTCAAAGCGGCAAAGCTATAGGACAGAGGAATTTTATTTGTGTGAAAATATCTAAGGACTCTTTCTTCAAACATTCTTCATGGCTTCGTTTTGTATTTTATTAGCTCTGTTGTAAAAATGTACTGCTTTTTTTCAAATTCTCTAACCAAATGGCAAAGTGATGGGAAAATAGCTTGTTCACTGAATTTCAATAATGGATTATTCACAGAAAAAAAAAAAAAATGATTTGAATAATCTCCATTCACAACTCAGTTAACGTTGCATGTGAGAATCACTGACAAGTATATTCTGGGGACACGTGCGAGGAAATAACGTATCATTATTTAAATCTACTGTGTAGCACTCACATGACTTTCTCTACTCTTACAAACTCTTATTCCTATATCTTCTTCGTGTTAATTGAGATAAACATCCTTCAAAGATATTAAACTTAAATACCCATTTTTCGTTTCTGACATCGATATTTTAGGTCGAGTACAAAACTTGCTCTACTGGCTATTCGTAGTAGAGAAGTATCGAAGTATTGGCATATTTCGATAGTATCGAGTGTTGGTTACATAAGGCAGTGAAATTCGCATGTATGTGTGTTTTCCTTTTACGGAAGAAGAAGCAGAAGCACAAGAAGAAGAGCAGGATTGTATCAGGAACGGGGGATCGCGAACACTGCGATATATAAAGAAATCGAACTGATGACAAAGATGGATGTGCCGCATGTCTACGCCCAAACATGCAAACTGGGGCTCAAATCTGCTGCCCAGGGCTGCGGAATATCATACATGACTGTCGCAATAAATCGCACATCGACACGATCGTGATCATTCATACAACCCCCCCCCCCCCCCCAACGCCCTCCATTTGGGATAAATAACCGATACTGCAAAGTCCCCTCCAGAAAAAACGAATTCATTACTCACGTTTCGTCATAATCATACATAAACAATGTTATTCAAAGATCTTTCTGTAAAGATAAAGTGTTGAAACTTGACAATTGAAAAAATAATAATACTAATGTTTATGAGGTTGAATCAGAAACTGAAAAATTCATGCCATAGCCGGGATTTGAACCACGCTTATCGAGCGGCTGCTCTAACCATTAACTTGCCAGTGCGACAATAAATTCCCCAGCTGATTCGTACTTTTTCCCACAGTAGCTTGTTGGCATAAATAAATAATAATAATAATTTTATTTGATATGAGGTAGTATATGAAAATTTAAATAAATAAAATTTGACAAAGATTTAACTTTACAAATAATTTTATTTGATATAATTGCGTGATTTTAGGGAAGATGACTAAAAGCGGATAGAAGACCAGGTCTGTAAAGTGACTGCGATTTGATATACAAAACATAATTTAATATCTATCAATACATGAACGTAAAAAAATGAAATTTTTGACAAGTATTCTATTCAGTCATACTGAAGTTGTGAACATTTCATCGTTGTATTTTATTTCTGCGATGAACCTGAATTTCTCAAATCAAAACTTTTAATTATATTATTATATGCCGACAAGGTGTTTATTTCGTCTTCAAAAGGAGCAGCAAATTTTATTTTTACAATAATTGGCAACTCTCACGGATTGATGTTGTTGCTGCAGAAAATAGCAAGTTATTTGACACTAGGAGACGAACTAGGGGAGGTTTCAACCCTGTTGTAGGTTCCTATATCTTCAAGATATTTTCATGGCAAATGAAATGTATGTCTTCAATTTTCTGTGAATATTCTGTGAAGTTTTCTTCATTCTGAATGACTTTTAATCTGCTGTGTTCCCCTTGTATCTACAAGAAAATTAGCAATATTTGTCTGATAAATTTTGTTACGATGAATATTTAGAAAGTTAGAGTAATTGTTTCTTTGGATTTTTTTTTTTTTTTTTTTTTTACTTTTCAACAGTTTACAGCCCTGAAAGGGAATTTTAATATTGTAAACTGAACCTCTTAAAACGGAAACTGGAAATTAAACAACGGAAAAAATAAAAACGTTTCAAATGTTTTTTTTTACGACGAGCTGTTAACGTAAACTTTGAGACATTTACGACTGTAGACTTCCTGGAGGCGTGGAGAGATTAGGGGGGACTGGGGAGAAACGCTCCTCAACTGCACTTCTTCTAAATGTTGAATATTTACATAAATACAATAATAGCACTTTTCACGTAACAATAAACAATTAGAATTAAGAATAAGGTTTTCTAAAATTACACCAATTTTAGACGGATCCCAAAGAGAATCAAAAGAACTTTTGAATTTTGCCAACTTAAACTGCAAAATTTCCCAATCAAATATTGTCTGAGTTCAAAACATATTTTTGTCTAAAGCTAAAATGTCTGCTATATCTATACAAGGCCACAACAATGTAACGTATTTCATAATATTTGTTCAAAAATATAAAATGTATGATTTTGGTACCTAATGCCTGTCTAAAGCCAGATCAACACTTGAGTTTTAGATATATTTGTACAAAAAATCCACAACAATGACCTATCGTAGCATTTGTTCAAAGATTGTTGTCTCTTTTAAAACCAAAATTTTTAGTATAACTTCTCCAAAGCCAAATAATGTCTGAATTTTAGAAATTCCTTCCTAAAACCATAAAAACAACATATTTTAATAATGGTTTCCTAAAGCCAGAAGAATCTTTGATTTTTAGCAATACTTCCCCCAAGCTAAGCAATGTCTGAATTTTAGCAATACTTCCCCTAAACTAAGCGATGTCTGAATTTTAGCAATACTTCCCCCAAACTAAGCGTTGCCAGAATTTTAGCAATACTTCCCCCAAACTAAGCGTTGCCAGAATTTTAGCAATACTTCCCCCAAACTAAGCGTTGCCAGAATTTTAGCAATACTTCCCCCAAACTAAGCAATGCCTGAATTTTAGCAATACTTCCCCCAAACTAAGCGTTGCCAGAATTTTAGCAGTACTTCCCCCAAACTAAGCGTTGCCAGAATTTTAGCAATACTTCCCCCAAACTAAGCGTTGCCAGAATTTTAGCAATACTTCCCCCAAACTAAGCAATGCCTGAATTTTAGCAATACTTCCCCCAAACTAAGCAATGCCTGAATTTTAGCAATACTTCCCCCAAACTAAGCGTTGCCAGAATTTTAGCAATACTTCCCCCAAACTAAGCGTTGCCAGAATTTTAGCAATACTTCCCCCAAACTAAGCAATGCCTGAATTTTAGCAATACTTCCCCCAAACTAAGCAATGTCTGAATTTTAGCAATACTTCCCCCAAACTAAGCAATGTCTGAATTTTAGCAATACTTCCCCCAAACTAAGCAATGTCTGAATTTTAGCAATACTTCCCCCAAACTAAGCAATGCCAGGAATTTTAGCAATACTTCCCCCAAACTAAGCAATGCCTGAATTTTAGCAATATTTCCCCCAAACTAAGCAATGCCAGAATTTTAGCAATACTTCCCCCAAACTAAGCGTTGCCAGAATTTTAGCAATATTTCCCCCAAACTAAGCAATGCCAGGAATTTTAGCAATACTTCCCCCAAACTAAGCGTTGCCAGAATTTTAGCAATACTTGGCCATATGTGATTTTAGCAATAGACAGTTGGCATGTTTGATTGCAGTAGCTGATGACAAGCAAGCGCGCACACACACACACACTCCCCTCACTCCCTCTGCTGGAGACTATGCAAAACTAAGCCGACCCTGTCTATCTGTCTCTAATTGATGAAGGGGGCCATGACAGGCCTAGATTGTCTTTTGTTCCCATTTTCTTGCTTGTCTCGTACTTCCCCCTGAGGAACGAGGAATTCCTTCTCCAGCATTAAAAGCTTGTTACGGATTTCATGCTAATTTCCTGAGCCACGGATTCAGGGCCGACAACTTAACAGCAAATTTAAAATTTAAACAATATCTTCCTTGGGAATATCTCTGCTAACTTATTCAGGAAGTAAACCCGATGCGATAAATTCATAGGAATTTTACTATGCACTCTTCTACAAATTATTTTAACAAAAGGTTTGGTACAAAACGTTCAATGGAAACACACGTTCTGAGGTCCCCAGAATAAACGAGAAGTCGAGTAAATAAAAGCTTGAAATTTCAGTTCAATATATACACGTAGATTTTCATGAAAATTCTCCCAACCCAAACTACCCCCTATGGGAAAAAATGCTGCCAATTTTTCTTGTCTCTAAAATGCCTCTTAGCTCCGCACGAATATCAAAGGGCAGTGTAAATAAAATATTAGCTTTGAAAATTAATGATAAAATTTCCTTTCCTTTGAAGTTCTAAAAGTAGAACTTATTTATAGTTAAAAGACTCGGTTACATAATCTTACCTCAACAAATATCTACGAGTAAATCCACTGACCCACGTATATCTAATGGACGGTCAATATTTGGAAAGTCTTTCAACCGAATTACCAACTACAGTTTTAATTTTTAAAACTACCCTTGTCTCGGGCTCAATTCCCAACTAGGGGGGGGGGGGAGATTTTTTCTCTGGCTAAAATTTAATGAAAATCGAGGGAAAAAAACCCTTTTAATTTTATAAAATAATTGAGCGATATTACGTCAATGCGAAATTTCTTGCAAATACAAATTGTCACAGGTTTGATTCTGAGATGTGTTTAAGAATATATTTTTAATTTTCAAACACAAAAACTATAATTTCCTACGGTCAAAAAATCATAGTTTAAGTTTAAACTAAAGAAGAAGCACAGAAACCTAAGAGAATTTTTAGAAGTACATGTATTTTGAATTTAGTGTTAAAATAATATTCTACTGACGTAACAAAAAATGTGAGTCTGACGATAATTTTTAAACTGTTAGAAGAAAAAAAAATTGGAAAAGATTAGTTAAGAATTTCAAATCTTCAATTTTACAAATGAAATGTATATTTGTTGAATTTTCTGTGAATATTCTCTTAAGTTTTCTTCATTCTGAATAACTTTTGTATAACTGATAAACTGTAAGATATACAAAATATTACAACTTTTGCGCCGTTTTTAATTTTTACTTATTTATATAAGTTTTTTAACTGCTACGGAGGATTCTTAGAGTCCCGCTCTAGGTATACTGAACCACTTCAGGCCTCTCTATCAGGCTTGACATTCTTTTATATGGACCACCGACTTTACTTCCCTTTCAAAGCAAGCCATGGTAAGGATTTTCCACCCTCTGCCAGGTTTGAACCGCTACCTCGAGAACCAGAAGCTAGCACGTTATCCCTAGACCACGGAGGAGTTTTTCGTAGCATTAATCATATCTGAGATACTTTGTGTTTTTGCTTTTTCATGAAATTTCGAAGCCTACATACGATAGACTGTGTGTGAATGCGGCGGTGGAGAAGACAAATGAATGTGTCTGGGATGAGAGGCGAGGCTAGGCGAGGCGAGGCGAGGCGACGCGAGGTGATGAACCCTAGACCGGCTGGCTGGCCGGCCGGCCCAGGTACGAATGGATCATTACGGATTCGTCAAGCCCAGAGACTCTCCACTCTAACAAAGAATCCTATGCCACTCGCGATTAACTTGTAACAATAGGCTGTCAATGTCTGAAGCGATTCATATTCCTACGACTACCACTGAACACACCCAAATAAGTCCTCTTTTGTTTCGTGCGCGCGCATTCAACCGTAGCTGATGAAATTATCGCTTCAATCAATTCAATTAATTATCAGATATACTTACTTACCTCTCGCCCCTTCAACACATTTATCACTTATCTAGCGTTAATATAAACATTCACACGACTTTCTCTACTCACTGCCGCACAAGCTATTCCTATGGACCAAGTGTTTTAAGAGCTGGTCGCTTTCTGATGCCTTTCACTTCCTATATGAGAGAAGTATAAACGTTGGAAATCTCAAACCAATAATTACGAATATCTCGGAAACATTTACCACCAAAATTAAAGAAACAAATTTCCATGTAAAGGATGGTTTCGGCTGCTTGAAAATCATGTCTTCATGTTCCAGTTGAAGAAAATAGTTTTTTAAATTTTGCCACCATAAATTTATAGTTCTTTTTGGCATTTCATATTACTTTAAAATTAATAAGTCAAAAACTGTTGAAGATAAAAAAACATGACTTATTCAATTTCTTGGTTTTTGGAATCTTCAAGACAAATTTTAGAAAAATTAAGTAAAAACTGTCATAATGAACATTTTGAAAAAGTGAATGTGGTGAAAAAGTGATTTCCAAAAATCTCAAATTTCAAAATATAAATATAGTTATTTACAATATACAAAGACGGACTACAATTGAACATTAAAGAAGTTGAAAGGGAATGTTTGAAGAAAAGTGGGAAAATTCCGAGATGACGGTCTTGTACGTAGAGTTATTTTTGGAACAGCCTATACCTTTGACCAGGACGATTAGTAAATTTTGCAACGCTAGAAGACAATCTCTGTACTAAACGCTGAGCACACAGAGCAAAGTTCGCCTGACAGACTTCAACTGTTTGTTTGCCTTGTGAATCCTTAACTCCGAAGGTTAATGGGGCATTAGAAACTTACACTAATGGTACGGCTCAAACGTGAATCAGCTGAAAAAAGTGAATAGGAAGTCCCTTACAGCCAGCGGGCATTATACGAGCGCAGCTACCCCATAAAGAGGGGGTTGCAAAACAACCACCACCCCCTTACTTCCAACCAACGTATTTAAGCATTTTCCTTCTATTTGTAAATGACAATCATTCAGATAAAAAAAATCTAATGTGAAATGTTTTAAAGCTTTGAGATTCCGTTCTCTTTGCACGGCCAAGGGATAAAAAACTGAATAACGACCTTGCATTTGAGAAAAGTTTAAGTATTGCAAAACTCACACAAGTAACAAGGAATATCTCCGAAATGGTTCTATATTTTTGTATAGTAGGATTTGTTCTATTTCCTAAGGTTTATCAGTTATACAGAATTCATTCTGAACTTTCCAAAAATTTCGTTTTGTTTCCTTAAGCTGTCCACAGACAGTTCAGGTTCGAGGTTCTCAAAACATGCATATTATAATTATTACGTGGAATGTAATCTTCCTGTACTTCTAAACTTAATTCAATTTTTAATTAAAATAATGTAGTTCTGTCATAGTAAAAGTGTTAAAATTTCCCTACGACTTGTAAAATAAAGTTGTCACGTAAACAGGCGTTAGAAGCGGAATTTTACGAAATACTGTGAGAAAGCGAATACTTTGAGCCAGTTACATGTAATTTCTGAAAGGTTTAGGAATTTTAGGGAAGGTATCGATCGCAGTTTGTTTTTGGTGCATGTTACAGACAACTGGCGAGATAAGATTGCCCGCCGCTGGGCCGCGGTTTGTATCGCCCCGCGGTACCTTGGCTTGAACCAGCGTTAGCACACGCTAGCAAACAGATCTATGTTCAACCGACACTTCCCCAACTCACATAACCCCACTTTTCTAACTCACGTTAACTGAAATAAAAGTTTATAGAAATGGTTTCATTAAATATGTTAAAAGTTCTCTAATAATGCTTAAAATGACGGAGATCAAACAGTTAAAAAAATAAAACATTACAAAGTTCAAATCAATAACAAGAAATGGTTAAACCTTCAAAAATAGTAATAAAATCTATATTTGTTGTGGTGTATGCTTCTCCATTTCTTTTTGAGCATGTTAAAAATTCACGAAAACCTTTTCTATGTGGAGAGTAGATAATGTGATGTTACATTTTGTAGACCCTGAACACAAAAATCAGTAGCGAAATACCAAGTTTTTCCAAAGAACAACACGAAGATTTTCATGAAAATCTCGCCACCACAAACTACCCCTCACGTGGGAAACAATTAGAAAATTTTGATTTTCTCAAAAATGTCTAACGATTTTGATCAAAATGCCGTAAGCTCAAGACATGAACTGTATATCTTGAATTTTGTTATCTTCATTTTGAGTAAGTTTTGTATAACTGGTATACAATATATTACTGCACAAAAGATGTAAATGTCGTTCGTAGAGGTAGCCATTTCCGAGATATTTCTTGTTATGGGTTTGAAGTGAGTGAGGGAGGGAGGAAGGTGTAATTTGGTAGTAGGTATAACCCCATTATCGCCCTGCTTCTCCCCTAATGTCTGGTAGAAATTATAAATCGGTGGGGCATGTTTCTGTAATGCGTATCGCAGTGGGAAGCTGCAGGCAATCATCATCTGCTGATACTGAACATCTCAAGTAATGGACCAACTCTTGAGGTGGTCTGCAGACACTCAATCCAATTACCTACCAAGGGGAGCGCTTCATTCTCCTATATTACCACATTTGTTCTAAAATATATGCACGTTTTAAGCTCCACTGAGTCTGCAACACCATAACTCGAGTCACCTGTGAGCACTCACGTGAATTTCCCTGCCCGGTCTTCTAAAACTATCTTCTTAAGTGATAATCACATATTTTAAGACTTGCCCACTATGATAAGTTTCAAATATTTTTTCCTTTCCGTGGCCAAGCAGAGAAAAATATAACTTAGGAATATCTTGGAAATGGTAAGCTCTACAAACAAAGGTAAGTTTAATGTCTTTCAAGGATGCGACACGAACATTTTGAAGAAAATAGCCCCACCCTAAACTACCCTTTATATGGAAAATTTTTCGAAAATTTTGATTTTCATGAACAGGTCTCTAACGATTTTGATTAAAATGTCATATGTTTGAGATATTTTGATGACAAATGAAATGTATATCTTGAATTTTCTGGCTATAGCCCCTGTAGTCGTATTTACTCTGGACGACTTTTGCATAACTGGTAAACCGTTAGAGATAGACCAAATCGTACTATACAAAAAATGTAGATCTTGCTAAAATACACAATTTATGTCTCAATAAATTTTCTTGTAGAGTGAACCATTTCGGAGATATTCCTTGTTATGTGTGTGAGTTTCGGAAAACTTAAAACTTTCGTGAAATGGAACATCGTTGTTCATTTTTTTATATGTTAAGTGTGCAAAGAGAACGGAATCTCAAAGCTTTAAAATATTTAACTATCGTACAAAGCCTACTGTATTCTAATATTCCCCTTGTACCTACAAGGAAATAAGCAATAAGATAATTTGTACAAATGTTTATCTCAACTAACACGAAGAAGACATAGGAATAAGAGTTTGTGTGTGTCTGTGTGTGTGTGTGTGTGTGTGTGTGTGTGTGTGTGTGTGTGTGTGTGTGTGTGCGCGCGTGTGTGTGTCTGGTAAACAGTCACACGTCCCCCAGAGCTATGAGATCAGTGTTGGGCAACATTCCAAGGATGTAATAAATCCTATTTAGTTATGCACTTGCAATTTACTTGTGGGCGCGGTTTTTACTGCGCATGCGTGTTGGCAAGAGGCACATAAAGAAAATGTGTAATGATGCCATCGGTAGGCGTCTAACGCTGTAATTTATACTGCAACAAAATATGTACTGAGTGGCCTTTGTTACGTGTGTGTGGCAGCACTTCCGCGAAATATTCCTCCTCTAAATGAAGCATTGCAATATAGGTACGCTCCTCATCAACAGGTGTCACCTATTCGCACTGGTCTTCAACTTCCAGTCCATATTCCCTCAAGTTCTCTTCATTCTCAATGACTTTTGTATAACTGATAAACTGGAAGAGATATACAAAATCTCATCGAAAATAATTTTTTTTGTAGAGTGAACCATTTCGGAGATATTCCTTGTTATGTGTGTGAGTTTCGGAAAACTTGGAACTTTCGTGAAATGGAACATCGTTCATTTTTTATATGTTAAGTGTGCAAAGAGAACGGAATCTCAAAGCTTTAAAAGATTTGACTATCGCACAAAGCCTACTGTATTCTAATATTCCCCTTGTACCTACAAGGAAATAAGCAATAAGATAATTTGTTCAAATGTTTATCTCAACTAAAACGAAGAAGATATAGGAATAAGAGTTTGTAAGAATGAGTAGAGAAAGTCATGTGAGTGCAACACATCACATTTGTTTTAATTTAACGTGAATGTGTGAAATGATGCTCAAATGAGCCCGAGGTCCATGGAGCTTTAACTTACCCGATATTCGTCTTCTCAAGATAAGGGAAAACGTCGGAAAAAAACCTTACCCGGGTAACAGATTCGAACTGGCGACCTCTTGAACGTGAGGCAGACACGCTACCGAGGCGGGCTCTGTATAACAGTCAAATGTTTCAAAACAGGCTCGCTTGTAAATTACATATCCTTTCTATGACGTCACGAGAAACAAACGAACGTGGTATAGCAGTTTTTAACGCTAAACGATTTCAAAGCAAAGTTAAAGAATATTTCGATAATACCAGTTTTTAAAAATTATACAAAATGTATTTCAAATGAAGAGAACTTCACAGGAAAAACAAGATAGAAATTTTATTTCTCAAGTAAATATCTCAACGCAATTCTTATAATCATTAACGTAGGTGTTTGCAGGTGTTTGTAAAATATTACGAAAATTATAATTTTGACTTCCTTTTAACCCTTCAAAACTTGAGGCACCTTTAGAGATCTCCCGAATCCAAAAACAAATAGTTGGTGAAATGCTAAAAAATGCTCTCAGCGTAAACTACCCTTTACATGGAAACAAACTCGAAAATTTTAATTTTCTCAAAAATGGCTGAAACGATTTTGAATAAAATTCGAAATGTTCAAGATAATAATTGCAAGATATATGAAGTAGGATATTCAAATTCTGGGTTAGAAATTGAAATCAAAACTGCAATATTTCACGGTTGAAATATTGAAATGCGTACTACAAACTAAGTGAAACTTTAGCAGTAATTTGCGGGTTGAAATTGAAAGCTAGCACTAAGGTGGACCCGTATAACGTTTATGTGCAATAATTAACTCAGAGTTAGAGATGCTTGTGCTGCCGATCCTTGCAGACACCTTTATTATCGGCCGTTGCTATTTAAAACGACCCATCAGTTTTTGCCTTGATGCGAATATTGGCTAAAATATTTAGTTTTTTGTTGCTCTTCACATTTTTGATTACGTTATACATTTTTAAAATAAATTACACATTTTGCAACACTCCACAGTAAACACGTTGAATAGAAAGGTAAAGTTTAGCCCATTTTAAGGTAAGTTTTGCTCTATAAATTGGCACCACTGTTAACTATGGCAGCTTCAAGTCATCTAGTGAATGGATATAATTTTATCTTCCTTAATAAACGTATTCACAACATAAAACATTAAAGTTTAACATATTCTCATGACGAATAAAATGTATATCTTCAATTTTCTGTGAATATTCTCTGAAGTTCTCTTTATTCTGAATGACTTTTGTATAACTGATAAACTGGAAGAGATATGGAAAATATCACTAAATAAAAATAAACCTACATTTTTGTAGATTTAACCATTTCCGAGATATTTCTTGTTACTGGTTCGAATCTTTTAATACTTATACGTTTTTCAAGTTGGAAGTCGCTATTCCTTCTTATGTCGTGACCACGCAAAGATTCACTTACAAAATCAATTATGTTCATGTTAAACCGTTTTATATCGTACTGAAAATTTTATTTTGCCTTTAACAGATCATTAAATATTGTATTTTGGATTTTTCGATTTTATGAATATCAGGTTGTGAAGATATTTAATAAAAATTAATGGAATTATAAAATTTCATGAAGTATTGAAACAAATTAGAAGTTAATTGGTCAAATATTTTGACACGTTGAGCATTTTAAGTAATGAAAAGTACGGAAAAAAATGTTTGAGAAAAAGTTTACAAATTGTAATATGTAGGTATTAGAGGAGAATTTCTAATCGTGCCGATGTTGGACATTTTCGCCGCATTGCCTCGGTTGCGTTTTGCGACATTCTTGCCCAGTGTAATGATGCGACTTAAACAAATGCGTGTTTTACAATTGTTTAAGAAGCGATGATTCGAGGGAGAAAATCGCATTCGATTCGTGCAGAAGCAATTTGGTTGGTAAACACAGGATTTGTGTCCCCGTGCGGTCGGAATTAGGCAATCCATAAAACATTTCCATGGACCAATCACAGCGCTCATATGGCGCTTATCAAATTGTGCAGGGGAGGGGAAGGGCAGATATCTATGTGTCTTCTCCACATATTGGATTTGTCTTGTCAATGCCGCGGGGAAAAATACGTTAACTTAACGTGGTTTTAGCATTTGCAGGGGTGTCCATGTCGCCACTATCCTCAGTGCTCCGACAAATACATTTAACCACTTCCGAGGTATTTCTTGTTATACGTTTCAATTTTTCAATACTCAGAATTTTGCCAAATGGGAAGTCGTTATTTTTTTAATGCCCTGGACGTAAAAAGAATAGAATCACATAGCGACCAGCTCTTAAAACGTTTGACTACCACTGTAATCTCATATTGACATTGTATCTAAAGGAAATACGTCATAAAACAATTGCTACAAATGAAATGGATAGAGGAATACGACTATATTAAGTAGGTAGGTAATTCAAATATTTTTAATATTGTAATTATCATGTTGGACCCTTCGGAACTTCGAAGGGCAAAAAATGTTGAAAGAAAGGAATTGAGAAAACCGTTTCAACTTCAACGCGCTGCTTTGAGTCACATACAAAAAATTATATATTTATTTATAGCTCTGAAATTCATGATATTGAAAAAAATGTGCACTATGAAAGTATAGGGCGCAAATATAATTTAAAAATCACATTTCTTTGCCAAATTTCAGACATACATTGCGTAAAGTTTAGTAGAAGTAAAGAAGAACTTTGTGAATTAATAAAATGTTGCTAAAAAAGGAAATGAAATGTTTAGGTATTTCTGTTGAATATATTCGCAACATATCTTTGTCCTGAAACAGTTCATAATTACAACACGCGGAGTACACGTTCAGATGTTTGTCGGAAACATGGATATTCACAAGCGCGAAGGAAACCGGAAAATAAATTGTGTGATTGTATTTTTCATGTAAATATTTTAAACACCTAACTTTATTCAAATTTGAGAAGAATGAAAAATATGCGAAGGTAATTTTGGGCGGCCATTTCTTCGCTTCATATGTGGGATCTCAAAACGGATATTTACGCTGAAATCCTGGGTGGAATACTATTTAGTTATTTTAAAGTCCTCTAATATTATCAGCAGAATTTCAACAAAATTTTAAAACTATCTTCAAAATGTTTTCAAAATTTTATATATAAAATTTCGGGAGAGTTGAAGTGCGTTTGTTGAAATGTACCTACTTACCCTGCAGCAGTGAAAGCAATAAAAAATTCTACAGTGCTTTCCAAATTCCTACTCAACATCTTTTTGCGACGTTATAGTTTCTCAAATTTTAAATTCTCACAAAGCATTTCTATAATTGGCAAACTTCAGATTTGATTTCCCACACGCGTCTTCTAATCTTTGTCTTCTTATACGTTTAAAAGTTTTCTAATCGTTTTGGCTGAAATAAGATTTAAAATTTAATATCGATATCGTATTTTAATTTCCAAGTTTTGAGCTTCTAAAATACACGCATGGGAAATTTAAAATAGCCATTGTACATAATTCATATTTTTTATAATTCTTTTTAGTTTTAAAATTCAGTAACTGAAAAGCGTTGTTTACATAGAAAATATATTAAATGTTTAAGTGTTTGGCTTTTCAGAACTTACGCGCATGCAAAAAGTCGACGAAAATTGTGAAAATGTTTTTCTAAATTTCCCGAAATTTTAAAATCTATGCTCCTGAGATTTCAGGAAATCAAAACCTATTTAACTAAGAAGAGAAAGTGGTGTGAAGGTTTCTAGAACGTTTTCAGAGTTAGAGAACAAAAAGCGATGAAAGATTTACAAGTAGGTAACCGCAGTTAGTAAGTTCCGCCCATTACAACGAGCATGTTTCAACGCGTAATAACTTCCCATCTTCAGGGGCATATTACAGATGTTGTTAATTCCTAATCGGGGCATTTTCAACACTCCTTTGCATACAGATGGATGTCGAACACAACACACCTGCCAAAAACCAAATTATGGAGGAGTTTTCGACTGACCCGCCGCAGGGCACGTTATGCAGATCAGAGTCGGCTATAACTACACGTATCAGCAACCCTGTCCAAGGTCGAAGGTACAACCCCTAATCTACTAAAAATATAATAACATTGCTAAATCTTCACAGGCACTACCAAAACAAACTAAAAATAAACAATATTTTCAAATTACTCACTTTTTACACAAAAAATTCTTCTTCAGAAGAGAAAATGCTAATGCAGCGCCTCTAGCGACAAGCTGAGTGAAATATGTTAACAGTTGAATCGCTGGCCACCCATGTTCCTTGTATGTAAATGTGATCGCATTGTGTTTGTCTTTTGTTCTTGTAGAAGGCTGCGCTAATTCTCGGCGCGGATTGAAATGTAAAGTCAAGATCTGTATTTGTTCACAATCTGACTAACACGTAACAGTAACGTATACTATCTAATTGCATACTTGTCGTTAGTGGAGAATAATGAAAGTGTGAACAAGCGAGTACAGAAACACATTCTCAAACCATGTTTATCTTATAAGTTTCACGTCTTAAAGTTCACTGCTACCATTATAATGCTATTTGTAAATTATTTGTGAATTCTCATTGTAATTTTTAAGTCACATTCACAAGCAATTCTTTTTGCTTCTGTTTAGTAATTTAAAATTACAAATACGTTTCAGAATAAACAGAAAATATTGGTTTTGTTTAAGTTTTCTTTATTGGAGGTTGGATAACTTGATAATTATACAACGACCATATTATACACAGAGAAGTTCTCTCAGGCAGATATACAAATAAAAAGAATTGTACGCGCAGAAAACTAATATTCCTGAAAATATTTCATTCAGGTCTATTCGTACAAAATTGATCAAACGAATTTGTTTCAACGAATGAAAATACAAGAAATTAAAATTTATCTTTTTTATTTACTTCAAATTAACGGGAAAAATACATCAGAATTTGGGCATCTTCGTATTCATTTTAGAGGTTTTCAGAAATAGTTACTAATAGCACTTCATTTGTTCATTTATTGTTAATAATAATGTTAATATATAAAATACTTATATTGTTCTGCATTCTTTCTGACCATTTTTACTTTCTCTGCGATGTTGGGATTTCACCGTAAACATGTTTTGAGGCCCCTGAATCCAGAAAAAGTATTTTAAGAAAAAAACAATTTGACTATCGGACAAAGCCAATGTTCCCATTGTACCTACAAGGAAATAAGCAAATGTTTATCTGTATAAACATGAAGTAAGCAGAGGAATAAGATTAATAAATAGATAAATGAACTCCGTCACGAGTTTTGCACGTTAAACGGACGGAGTCAAATGCTGTAACTCGACGACTTCTATTGCAAGTTTTGTAAACAGCTAAAGTGCTTATGTTAATTGTTCTGTCAAGTTAGGTTAAGTTAAGAATTGAGTCAAAAGGAAGGAAGAGCTGTTATTTCACTTGGACGAGTCCAACTGGAGAGAAGCCCATTAGTCTACCTCCCCTCCCCCTGGCGGATATACTTCTTGGAAAACATCCCTGGAGCTGTTCTCTGATTATTATAAAATTACTCTCCCCCTAAAGTAAACCTGGATCTTGTTTAAAGTGGGATTGTTACGTTCACATGATCAAGATAATACGCTGCCTCAGGAAATTCTGCTTTTTTGTAGACTACTCACTAACAGGTAGTTATAGGAGGCCTTGGACAGCCTACCTGGCTCGAAACAACCCCGTCACTTTCACCCTCATCCCCGCGGCTACCACGAACACTTCTGTCTCGATAATCAGTCAGAGGAACAAGGAAACAATGCCCGTCCGGGTTAAAAATGGTCCTCAGTAATGCTTACGTCACGGGAGTCTTTGCGATAAACGCTGGGTCGCTTTGCTGCACGATTTCCCATCATATGCAGAATTTCTAAATAAAATTCCATCCTTCTCTTCAAATGTAGAAAGCATTTCGCTAATCCTGCATTAGACGAATTTCTAATATAGAGTTACAAACGGTGAAGTTTTTCTAAGGTTTTCCGTGAGTGCCCGATTTGACTAGAGAGCGGCCGGTCAAATGGCGCCGTTTGTGGATTTCATTGACTCAGGACAGAAGTGCGCCCAGCCCGGCAGTGGAAGTTTGTACTACCGTAGGCCAAGAATAGATTACAACACACGCAGAGTGCCAACTTAACGCTGGTGGAATTTTCCATCGGGAGTCGCGCCACCAACGCGGAGATTTCAGTCGCTTATCTGTAGATGTGGAAACATTTAGTCTACACGAAACACTAGTTGAATAAATACTACATATCAAATTATAGAATTTTATTTTTCTGCCAGGCATCGATAAAAACTTTAGGTAGCTGAGTTTTCAAATATCAGAAATTACGGCTTGAATTACTTAAACTGTAAAAAACAAGAAAATCATCATTTTTCATTTGAACGAGCTGAAACTTCTATGGCAATACAATCTAACGGCCAATACAAAATTCCAATGAGATATCGCCATTTGTTTTACAGATACTAAAGTGTTTGTTCTAGATTTGTGAAAACTAAAAATGTCTTATTGCCTTTAACAGACCATTATAAAGAACCACACACTCAAGTTTTTTAAAATCACGTGAGGCTATAAGCCCTTCATATTTTGGTAATAATAAAATTTTAAAAAATACCTATGCCAGTCGCTTAAGTAATAATTCATTAAGTTTTGGTGAAAATTGAAAGTTAATCGGTCAAATATTTTGACCCGTGGAGTATTTTAAGTAATGAGAAATACTGAAAAAAAGAAATTTTGAGAAAAACGATATTTAAAATTGTAGTACTGTGTTCGAAGTCCACAGTGATAAATATTGCTGATATTATTAGATAAATCGAATTAGAGTATGAAGCATAAATGCTATAAAAATCAAAAATACTCAATTTTTTAATTTTTTCGTCAAATTATCATAATTACCTTCTGTATACGCCTCTGTGATTTACAATAAGATATATATTTCTAAACGAAGTGTAATTGACTATGATGGAGAAATTGCCGAGGACGTAGATAGCGGATTGCTGATTGGCTGGAAGGCAGGCACGCAGGCAGACCAGTAGACGTGGCGGGAAGGCAGCTGGCGTCTGCCGCGCGCCATTTCCCAGCACGTGCAGCCGCCAAAATACTTGGAGACGCCGTCAAAAAAGACACACGCATTCTCACATTTCCATATAAGTACCTGGAGCCCTTTGAAGATGCAGGAATCGCTCACAATATTAGTACCTACATCAGAATTTAGGAATTTTATAACTCGTCTATCTTTGATGAAGTTTCTAACAGTTGACAAAGCATAGAAACTTATGAAGACTTTTTTATCTAAATCTTCTCTAAAATGAAGGGAAAACATAGGAATAACTTCCCTAACTTGCTTTCTAACCATAGCTTTATGAACTCGAGTTAGGTTTTCACTTCTTTCTGACTTGCTTTTGCTTTAAACTAACAAACTCGCAAATGTGTGTACGCACACAGCTAAATTTGGGCGCATTCGTCTTCAGATGAAAATAATGCGCCGTTATATGCGGTTTTAAACATAATTACTAAAAACTTGATGTGTAAACTCACATGAATTTCTCTTCTAAATACTTAATGTTAATAGAGATATATCTAGTTATGCGTCGGTCGCTATATGATAGCTTTGAAATTCCGTTCCCTTTGCATGAGCAGGATAACCAAAACGAATAACGAATTGCTATTTCAGAAAATTGTAACTATTTGAAAACTCAAACTAATAACAAAGAATATCTCAAAAATGGCTGTTTGTTTTAACGAGATACATATTTTTTGTACAGTAATATTTTGTCTAATCTCTTACAGTTCATCAGTTACACAAAAGTCATTCAGAATAAAGAGAACTTCAGAGAAAATTCAACATATACATTTCATTTGTCGTGAAAATATCTTGAGGAAATGAAAGTGTTTGAACATTTTTCTGGCGTGGGGATTTTCATGAAAATGTTCATTTTGCGTTGTTGAAAGATGCTGAACAGAGCGTCTTTTTAACAAAATTTCCATAATACTAAAACAATATTTAAAATATTAAGACAAATTTTCTTGCAACTTTTACGTATAAAATTTCGAATATGCAGACAGAGGGAATTTTACGTGCCTTTTCATTTGGTGCGTTCAGACCACAAAGGATGGATCGGTGCTGAACTTGAGCTGTTCCTGAAGGGGTTGACAATTGGACAACTTTAGGCGACTTCTTCATACCTTTTTGAGGAGCTAGTAGCATATGCATAGAGTTCGGTTTTCTTTTCGTCTCCACATCTGTTACCTCCCCCCCCCCCCCCCCCGGGGGGCGACGTGGTTAACCAAAAATCTTGCCCAAACCTCAACAACTGACATCTTGGCAGTGGAAAAAAAGAAGACGATGCAACGCTCCCTAGCGTGTTTTGTTCCTTCCCTCCCTCCTTTGAAAGCAGACCCTTCTGAGCGAGGGATCATGTCCTTAATGGAAGCTATCAGAAAAGGATTATACGTGAAGGAAAGAAGACTGCCTGAAGAAGATCGTGAATGACAATAATAATAATGATAAAAGCCTTGTGTCGTCACCAATCTGTCGCACACCCACCCACATCTGTCACCAACTTGTACACCAACATGCAAGAATTGGTTCCATGGCCCCATTTGACCACCATGTCTCCATTTGACCACACACCAACAATCTATGACGTGCCCATTAAGAAGAGATTTTCTATTATCTTGAAGAACATGCAAAAGTTTTCAATTTCAATTAACTTTCTATATACACGAGTCATTTGCAGGATATTGAAGTTATTTAATTGAAAAAGTATAGAATTGTAAGGGCAGTATACAGCGGCCTATTTAGCCCTTGACAAAATGTAAAAGGTAAATTAAAAATATAAAACGAATCCACTGTATGAGAAAGTACAATAAAGACGGGAACACAGTCTGGTTTTTAAAATAGATATCACACTTCCCGAATTAACAATTAAAAAAACCTGTTTATTATGACTTGTTGCATGTATATGATTAATTTTGTTAGATGAAAAGTTCAGGATTCTTTCATAGCTCTCGATTACTCCAACGAAATTTTGAAGAATTGAAGAAACAAATGCTTCATTTGATCACCGCGCCCCTATTTGAAGATATTTTCTCGCAATAGTCTATGGTGTCTTCATTTGGAAGGAATTTTCTATAATCTTGTAATACGTTAAGGGATAGACGAAAACTCACAAAACAAAAGTGTAAAATTTATTTGAAGCAACTTTCTTTGTAATATCAAACATTTCTATGATTTCTGAAGTTATTTCACGAAGAAAGTATAGAATGTTTATAAACATTTTACCACCACTAGCCCTTGATCACTCGCGGTATGAAAATGTATACTCTGTTATCTAAGCTTTATCGAACTTGCATGTAAATTTCATTAGATTCAATGTTCAAGATTCTTTCATAGTTCCCGATTATTTCAACGAAATTTTGAAGAACAAGAAGCAATGTTCCATTTGATCATCATGCCCCTATTTGACCATAAACCCAAGTTACATCAAATAAATCGTGAAAAAAACGTAACATTCATTTAGTTGATAATACTTATGCATGCTTTAATCTTTTTTAGATGATAGGTGCATTATTCTGTACAGTCGCAAGGCACCGCTTCATGGCGGGAAAATTTGGCGGGAAGGAGGTTTGATGACGCCGCTGTCGCCCGACGCGTCCAGTGCGTCGAAATAATCGGATGATTTTTTTTGGCATCGTACGCTGAATAATTGGGGAGTGGGATTAGAAATTAGTTAAATACACTTAGAAAATGTATGTTAGGTGCGTTCGTCAGAATTAATTAACTTATCTGTAAGTGAATGTTAAAGCTCTCCTGAAGATGATAGGATCAAACGGCCACTGCCGAAGGGTTTGTTTAAAGTGTTCCCAGACAGACCACAAATAATGGTGTTAGGGTTTGTGTGTGTGTGTCTGTCGGCAGGCACAAAGGGAGTGAGTCCGTCGGTCTGCCACGCGCTTCTACCTGGCTGGAAGGGTCCGCAGACCCTCGTCACAAGGTTTTCCGTCACAAAGTGTGTATTTAACCACACATTGGGCACGCGCCCCCCACAAAAACTGCCTTTTCTTGCGAAAAACAGGTTGTTAAGTCACAAATTGCGGCAAGGGACAAACAGGTGGGCGGTTTTTGTGTATTGTTGAACCAAGTAGCGACTTCACAAACACTACAAGTTAACTACGGTCCACACTGGCACTACATGATCTGTGTAAGTCACTGTGTGTAACCAAAAACAACTGAATAAACTATAGAAACTGTTGAGCCTTACCTTAGAAACTTGACTTTCTAATCTTGATGATCTTCAATCTTCAAACGAGCGTTTAACTAAGTCCGCACCCGGTATTTACTAAAATAAAAAATAAAACTAGTGCAAGAAGTTCCTCAAGTTTGTTGCAACTTCACTTAAAAAAAGAACTGTTCACTCGATGCTGTGTGCTGTAGCACCATCGTGCTGGCACTCACGTCCGCTTCTTGGTTGTAACCTGTAGGGTCCTATTAGCATAAAAGTCGATGACCTTAGGATGGTCATTAACCCTGGCAAACAAGAAGTTTTGGCGCCTAAAACAGTAACCTCTGGCTTACTGACGCAATAAAAAAAATAATGAAACGCGTG
The DNA here is from genome assembly GCA_030765045.1 of Tenodera sinensis. NCBI lineage: Eukaryota > Metazoa > Arthropoda > Insecta > Mantodea > Mantidae > Tenodera > Tenodera sinensis. The sequence continues at coordinate 3,914,469 of CM060967.1, read as the reverse complement.
CAAAAGTGATGAAGGTAGCGATGATGGGAATGAAGTTGAAATGAGAGACGCGGCGATAAAACGCACTAATTACAGCAATTAATTGGGAAATTACCTCCAAGGTCTGAGAGCTGACGCACTTTTGCTCCTGATGATCCGAAGTGGCTTTGCAAGAGATCGCCGTAGACTGCTGCCTTGGTCGTCGCTGCCAATCCAGGGAAAAAATAAGAGACGAAGAAAAGAAAGAAGGAACTCTGAGCTAAAGAAAGGAGAAGGGGCAGGTAGTAGGGGGGTAAAAAAGGGAGGGAAAAGAAAAAGAGGGGTAGTATAAGTGCCACGCCTTGGCTACACTTGCACTGTGCACACGAGTCGAGAGCAGACGCTGACGATGTTCTCTACGCGGCAATCCACACTGCACTGAGACGTTTGTGCACCAAGCTCCATTCCTCATCGCCTTATCATAATTTATCGTCTGACTCCGCCCCTCTCTCGCTTCCGGTGACGTATCAGGGCAGCGCGCGCACCTCCCTGGCCCCTCCCCTCCTGGGATACGCCTACCGCTCTTCCCCCACCGCCACGGTCGTAGCAACGCCTTCATTTTTTTATTCAGAGTGCGACTCCCTTCCCCCTAAGCACTGTTGCCGGTTGCCATGGTAGCGGGCATTGTAGTTCCAGCTCCTGCCACCGACACGGCGCGCCTGTAGGCAGCTCCAGCGCATTCTGTTGGGCAATACACAAACTTCCACCGCTGTTCGGTCGGTAAAGTAGTCTTAAACAGGATTCACTTGCTCTGGTGCGCACCATCACTGCAAAACACGTCATAATGAAACAGCAGACGGATATATACCGCATTAATTGTGAAATACTTCCTTTACAGGCTATCCAAATATTGTGAAGGGTGTAAATTTATATACAGAATAATCTAAAACGTGTTACACTCACATGACTTTCTCTACTCTTGTACTAACCATTCTTACAAACTCTTATTCCTATATCTTCTTCGTGTTAGTTGAGATAAACATTTGTACAAATTATCTTATTGCTTATTTCCTTGTAGGTACAAGGGGAATATGGGGATACAGTAGGGTTTAAAAAGATTTGAAATTCCCTTCTCGTTCCACGCCAACAGGTAAAAGTGTGAATAATGAGCTTCCATTTGTATCTCCAAATCGGCTCACTCTACAAAAAATTTATTTGGACATAAATTGTGTTTCAACAAGATCTACATTTTTGTACACTAAGACTTTGTCTATCTTTTACGGCTTAACAGTTATGCAAAAGTCATCGAGAGTAAACAGGAATACATGGGCTATACTCAGAAATTTCAAAATATACATTTCATTTGTCATAAAAATATCTCACCCGTAAGGCATTTTAATCAAAATCGTTATAACTATTTTTGACAAAATAAAAATTTTTGAAAAAATTTCCACGTATGTTGCTTCAAATGTTTTTTTTATTTTTTTTATTCAGGGACCTCAAAACTTATGTTTCCGGTGAAATCTCGAGTACATTTTGTAGCTTAAATATAAATTTTTTCAAGGAAGTTTAATCTCAAACTTATTTCTGGTTTTTAATATATAAAATTGGAAATTTTGAAAACTGGGAATTAACGATTCATTTTAATATTTATGTCACAAAATTTCAATCCAGTTTCATTATTAAATATGGAAATCACACTTGGCACTTAGGCGGAACTGTTTTAAAATTGAGTTATTTTAGGACCATATTTACCTTGTATTTCACTGAAGTTTTATCAGATAATGTTTCTGGTATGACTTTGAGCAAATCGAATACATTTAGATTCTAGAAACTGACAAAAATCATGAGCTACCCTTACATTTCATCTCTATTTTCAATCCCTAACATTCTTTGGACTATCTAGAAAATGACAAACTTTCTTAAAACTGCCCCTAATATATATTCCCAAACCCCTGCTTGTTCAAGCTACCCTTAATCATATTTTTCAATTCCTTCTGCAAAGATTTCCACTATTTGACCACCTGGACAAAACTTTGGACAATAAATTTTAGACACAAAGTACAGACTACTTAGGAATTACTAAAACCACCCCTAGAACATTTTTTGAAGACATAAATGAAATTAATTCGACATTGTAATTTAAAAGGTAATCCTCAGGAATATTGCAATATTTACAAATTTCTAACGCTTTATCTGAAATCTTCACCGCATTTTTCTTTCATAAGTACCAAATTTGGCAATAAAGATAAATTTTATGTAGCATTAACACTTTTGAAGGAAAAGTAAAGTTAAAAAATTAAAAATCACATGAATTTCTCTGCCCTCTATAGTAAATGTTCCTACTAAAGTTTATTGTTCAATATAATACATTTTAATGCAAGCGATAAATAGTTATGTTATGTTATAGATGTCCAATAATGTTTAACGACTGAAGGTTATAAGCTCATCTTGAAATTACACTCTACAACTGTAATTAAACAGTTTTGAAACTAAACATTGTTTATTATGTTTTTGGAAAGAATTGAATAGTAATAAAAGGTATACTTTTAGCTGTTTAGAATTAAATTAGAGTCCTGAAATTTGGTATGCTAGTTTTTCTATGCCTATGCAATAAAACTGTGCATTAGTTTTCCAAAATATTAATATTTATTAGAAATATGATTTTTTTTTTATTTAGAATAGAATAAAAGAAATATTATTAATAATTACAAAGGAAAAAAAGCATATACTTTTATGTATGAGTGTGGTCAATAGGGCTCGGAAGTTCATGCCCTAAAAAACACTGAAATATGCATGCCAATATGCTCTTAAAAACTTGAAAATATGCCAAGAAATATGCACTATTTAATTAAAACAATGTCCCTTTGCAGTAGACAAGACGAGTTCGTATAAGTAATAAATAAAGTTACCTTATTCCTTAGAGGTTGAAGCAGAAGTGGACCTGCTGCTAGTATTAACCGCTAAATTGCAGTTCACAACCAACGCTTTGCACAAACTTTCAACTGTAAAACATCGTCTGTTGTCTCGCAAAACACCTTTGTAACATGAAAAACTTCTCTCCACGTCACAAGATGTTATCGGGGCATATTTAAATGATGTTAACTGCTTCACAGAGAGAGTCAAGTCTCTTGGTGTGACAGATGGTTTTCTTTCCAGGATGTCTCAAATACCGCACATCTGTTCATAACCAGAATTTTTTGAAATTACGTAATTCACTTTCTCTTTCACTTTTTGTCCTATTCTACTAGGAACCGAACTTAGATGACATATTGTTTTTTCAAAGACAGTAAGTGATTCATACAAAGGAGATCCTACAGCTTGCAATGCCGTTATGGCTGTTGGTAAGAAAGAAAAATGGGCAGATATGAAACTAAGATCTTCTTTTAACCCAGTGTCTGACAGAATATTTTGCACAGTTTCTATTAATGAAGCATCGTTCGACAACCTCTCCGACTATTTCTATGTGCTCAGCATAATATAAAACTGCATTGACCCATGTTCCCCATCGAGTTAACACTGGTGCAGGAGGAAGTCGGATATTAGGTGCTGTTGAACTAAACAACTTAACTCTTTTAGGATATTTAACAAAAATTCTCTTTGTAATGGACACAAATCTATCTACCAATGTGAAAGAATCACGTATTGTCTCAGAAATGCTACCAATATGAAAAATATTATCCAGATAGAAAAAAAGTAATAAAAAACCATAAAAATCATTAAAATATGTAGTATAGGGGCTATAATATTGAAATAATATGCATTTATCAAAAATCAAGAAAATAATCAGTTATATGCACCATAAAATCATGTCCAAATAACTGAAAATTCCGTAATTCGTGCACATAATGTAAAAGCATACATTTTTAACCACTATGAAAAAACATGCAAATGCATGAACTTCTTAGCCCTAGTGATCAACAAACCAATGCACAGTTTTCTTTAACAAGTTATATTCTACATATCCTGAAAATTTCAACTTTATCCATCAATATTTACTGCAAAAAAGTTTACCCCAAAGCACAAAAATTTCCAGGATTTGAGACGTAATATTTAATTGCCATATTCTGGACACGTTGAAGACAACATTTCTTCAAAAAAATGTTTTTTGAAGAAACTCACATTTTTGGTAAGTTTGGTACGAGAGTCCCCTTAAGACACAGTATTTATTTGAAATAAGTCTTTTTGTAGCATTAACGAATTCCGTAATATCCATTTTTTATTAAGCTTAATTTTGCTGATTTTCTTAAAGTGCTGTGGATATTCGCTTGTGATGATGTACGTAGGAATTTCAAGGCCAGTAACTAACACGCCAGCTTCCTGTATCATTCTTGTATTTACGTAGAACAAAGTCTAGTGTGTTGTGAGTGCATCTGGGGCCTATGGGTCGCTTTTCCCATACACATGCAATAATTAACATGTATTTTAACAATTTTCTCTTATCTTTATGCTATTTTCATCACATATTTTAATAGTAATTAAATTCTTCAATCTCATAGTCAAATTCTCTTGTAGAATTTATAAACGACATAAAAGTTATGAAAACTGTCCACGCTGAAAACGAAAAGGCAGCAGCAGTTGTAAGAAGTTTGTCTATGAGAAAGAGAATATCTGTTACCAACTGTAACATGTTAAAACTGTGTGAAAATAATACATATGTTGCGTGTATTCATAATTGTATGACATTGTAACATGCTTCAAGTAACTAATTTATTATCTTCTTGTATCCCTTTTCAGAAGAATCAATTTTCAATTTATTTAAACGAGTGTTCACTGGTTCTGTGTGCTTGTTGGATAGTTCGTAGATATGGCTTCAGTTTGTAAAATGTGTTAAGCCCGTAACTATACCCTTAAGGAGACAAAGTCGGTATTTAAGTTTAATGTCTTTTAAGGATGTGACACGAAGATTTTGAAGAAAATAGCCCCACCCTAAACTACCCTTTACATGGAAAATTTTTCGAAAATTTTTATTTTGTTGAAAATCTCTAACGATTTTGCTTAAAATGTCGTATGTTTAACATATTTTTATGACAAATGAAATGTATATTTTGAATTTTCTGTCTATAGCCCCTGTAGTCGTATTTACTCTGGACGACTTTTGCATAACTGGTAAACCATTAGAGATAGACAAAATTATACTACACAAAAAATGTAGATCTTGCTAAAATACACAATTTATGTCTCAACAAATTTTCTTGTAGAGTGAACAATTTCGGAGATATTCCTTGTTATGTGTGTGAGTTTCGGAAAACTTAAAATTTTCGTGAAATGGAACATCGCTGTTAATTTTTTTATATGTTAAGTGTGCAAAGAGAACGGAATCTCAAAGCTTTAAAACATTTGACTATCGCTCAAAGCCTACTGTATTCTAATATTCCCCTTGTACCTACAAGGAAATAAGCAATAGATAATGTGTACAAATGTTTATCTCAACTAACACGAAGAAGATATAGGAGTAAGAGTTTGTAAGAATGATTATTACAAGAGTAGAGAAAGTCATGTGAGTGCAACACATCAGATTTTTTAAATCCGGAGAAGAAAGTTATTTGGATGTGATACGTGGCATTTATATTTCAACCATAGAAAATTGTATGAATTGTATGTTGAATAGTGAGTAGAAAAGGATGGTTATATGTATTACGTAAAAGAAAAGCGAATAGAGAAAGCCATATGAAAGTAATATATTTTATAATGAAAAAGATAGCATAAAGCACTTCTCCATGAAAATCTCCACATAGACATCCAGCTATAGTAGATAATATGAACTGTTTGTAGAAGAGTGAGTAGAGAAAACAGTGTGAACGTGACGTAACATTTCTACTTCAAACATATAGAAAATTGTATGAGTTATTAGTAGAAGGAATAAACATTTTTTGTGTGTATCGCGTTTTTCCAGGAAGGACACTTCTATGTATAAATAAGCTTAAAAGAAAACCTTATTTGAATATAAAATTTGATCGAAATCGTTAGTCGTTTCTGAAATACGCGAAATATATTTCCACACAAGATTAGAGATAGAGATTAGATTAGATATACCTAGGTACAGGTTTGTCCATTTAAACGATCACCTGGAAATTCGTCACACATTCACACATCCTTCCCTACTCGCTCTTCAACATACAATTTATACAAATTTCTATAATAGAATGCAACTCTTATATTTACACAGTTTTCTCTACTTACTTTCCCTTTTGTGCTGTTAACAGAGCTTTTGCACTCTGTTTCTCTTGTGTTTTTATTTACTTATTTAGTGTATTTCGGGTTCTGTATGCTATACCTATAGTAATTTTACATTGGTATGTATTTCACCGAGGAATTTTGAGGGAAAAGGTACAAAGAACTTTATACTACCATGTCCCTTTAACTGCACGACCGAGTTATAAAAAGGAGAAGAAGAATAAGAAGATAGATTTAGAGAGAGATAGAGAGTAACACACGTTTACTTTGTGGAAGAGTGAGTAGGGAAAACATGTGAACACATGCCGAATCTATACTTCAAGAGAAGACACACAGACAGACAGACAGACAGACAGATAGACAGACAGACAGATAGACAGATAGAGAGATAGACAGATACACAGACAGACAGATACACAGATAGACAGATACACAGACAGATAGATACACAGATAGACAGATACACAGACAGACAGATAGACAGATAGAGAGACAGACAGATAGACAGATAGAGAGATAGACAGATACACAGACAGACAGATACACAGATAGACAGATAGAGAGACAGACAGATACACAGATAGACAGATATACAGACAGACAGACAGACAGATAAACAGATACACAGATAGACAGATAGAGAGATAGACAGATAGACACACACAGACACACAGACAGATAGAGAGATAGACACACAGACAGACTGACAGACAGATAGACAAACAGACACACACAGACAGACAGATAGAGAGATAGACAGATAGACACACACAGACACACAGACAGATAGAGAGATAGACACACAGACAGACTGACAGACAGATAGACAAACAGACACACACAGACAGACAGATAGAGAGATAGACAGATACACAGATAGACAGATACACAGACAGATAGACAGATAGAGAGATAGACAGATACACAGACAGACAGATACACAGATAGACAGATACACAGACAGACAGACAGACAGACAGATAGACAGATAGACAGATAGAGAGATAGACAGATACACAGACAGACAGATACACAGATAGACGGATGCACAGACAGATAGACAGATACACAGATAGACAGATAGACAGATAGAGACATAGACAGATAGAGAGATAGACAGATACACAGACAGACAGATACACAGATAGACAGATACACAGACAGATAGACAGATAGAGAGATAGACAGATACACAGACAGACAGATACACAGATAGACAGATACACAGACAGACAGACAGACAGATAGAGAGATAGACAGATACACAGATAGACAGATACACAGACAGATAGACAGATAGAGAGATAGACAGATACACAGACAGACAGATACACAGATAGACAGATACACAGACAGACAGACAGATAGACAGATAGAGAGATAGACAGATACACAGACAGACAGATACACAGACAGATAGACGGATAGAGAGATAGACAGATACACAGACAGACAGATACACAGATAGACAGATACACAGACAGATAGACAGATAGACAGATACACAGACAGATAGACAGATAGAGAGATAGACAGATACACAGACAGACAGATACACAGATAGACAGATACACAGACAGACAGATAGACAGATAGAGAGATAGACAGATAGACAGATAGACAGATAGAGAGATAGACAGATACACAGACAGACAGATACACAGATAGACAGATAGAGAGACAGACAGATAGACAGATAGCGAGATAGACAGATACACAGATAGACAGATACACAGACAGACAGATACACAGATAGACAGATAGACAGATAGAGAGATAGACAGATACACAGATAGACAGTTACACAGACAGACAGATACAAAGATAGACAGACAGATAGACAGATAGAGAGATAGACAGATAGACAGATAGAGAGATAGACAGATACACAGACAGACAGATACACAGATAGACAGATACACAGACAGACAGACAGACAGATAGAGAGACAGACAGATAGACAGATAGAGAGATAGACAGATACACAGACAGACAGATACACAGATAGACAGATACACAGACAGATAGATACACAGATAGACAGATACACAGACAGACAGATAGACAGATAGAGAGACAGACAGATAGACAGATAGAGAGATAGACAGATACACAGACAGACAGATACACAGATAGACAGATAGAGAGACAGACAGATACATAGATAGACAGATATACAGACAGACAGACAGACAGATAAACAGATACACAGATAGACAGATAGAGAGATAGACAGATAGACACACACAGACACACAGACAGATAGAGAGATAGACACACAGACAGACTGACAGACAGATAGACAAACAGACACACACAGACAGACAGATAGAGAGATAGACAGATAGACACACAGACAGACTAACAGACAGATAGACAAACAGACAGACACACAGACAGACAGTCAGACAGACAGATAGACAGATAGACAGATACACAGATAGACAGACACACAGACAGACAGGCAGACAGACAGATTTTCAGACAGACAGACAGACAGACAGATTTTCAGACAGACACACAGACAGACACCCAGATAGAGAGACACACACACAGACAGACAGATACACAGACAGATACACAGACAGACAGACAGATAGACAGACACACAGACAGACAGATACACAGATAGACAGATACACAGACAGATACACAGATAGACACACAAACAGACAGACAGATAGACAGACACACAGACAGACAGACACACAGATAGACAGATATATAAGCTACTTTTCTCCCGAGTGCAGTTGGAAACGGTTGCTGTTCCACAGATGTAAGATAAAATTCTTTAAGCGATAATTGTAGCTTGCATTTCCCCAAATTACCAAATAATTTGGACAATTAATGAAGATGAAGGTTAGGTAAGTTTTGTAATAAGTGAAGCGGTGCTCTGTAATTGCTGGAATTATAACTGAGGAATGGTTCAAACAGGTGATAATGTTAACGGGCAAATTGCAACCTAGGCATGAATATTTATGCCTACCTGCCTACCTGCCTGCCTACCACTTATTATCAGCACGCATTTAGTACCTCAACACATCTCACAAACTCGTACCTAACTGAAACTTTCTAATAATATTCAATCAAAGTTTCTAACAATTGTATTCTTGCTTCTAACTTTTCACAATATTTTTTCATTTTGAATTTCTTCGTCAGTCACTATATAAAATTATCTAAGTAAAACTCCCGAGTTTTTAAAAATATTATTTAATTCTTAATTTTAGAATGAACAAACTTCACAGACTATACAAAGAAAATTCACAATGCATTTTAATTTTCTGAGAAAACGACTCTAATTTAATTCAAATACCATATAGATATTTAAGATATCTTCATGACATATAAAGTGTATATCTTCAATTTTCTGTGAATATTCTCTGAAGATCAAAATATTACTACATAGAAATCTGATGTGTTGCACTCACATGACTTTCTCTACTCTTGTACTAACCATTCTTACAAACTCTTATTCCTATATCTTCTTCGTGTTAGTTGAGATAAACATTTGTACAAATTATCTTATTGCTTATTTCCTTGTAGGTACAAGGGGAGTATTAGAATACAGTAGGCTTTGTGCGATAGTCAAATATTTTAAAGTTTTGAGATTCCGTTCTCTTTGCACACTTAACATATAAAAAAATGAACAACGATGTTCCATTTCACAAAAGTTTTAAGTTTTCCGAAACTCACACAAATAACAAGGAATATCTCCGAAATGGTTCACTCTACAAAAAGTTTATTGAGACATAAATTGTGTGTTTTAGCAAGATCTACATTTTTTGTACAGTAAGATTTTGTCTATCTCTTACGGTTTACGAGTTTTTCTAAAGTCATCCAGAGTAAACAGGACTACATAGGCCATAACCAGAAAATTCAAAATATACATTTCATTTGTCATACAAATATGTTAAACATATGGCATTTTAATCAAAATCCTTAGAGCCATTTTCAAAAATAATTTTCCTTGTAAAGGGTAGTTTAGGGCGGGACTATTTTCTTTAAAATATTCGTGTCGCATCCTTGAAAGACATTAAACTTAAATACTAATTTTGGTTTTTAACCGACTTTTCGTTTTTGAGTTATGCTGTCCATAGGGTGACACACACACACACACACACACACACGCGCACCTTTTCTAATGTTAATATTTGTGTAAAATTTAAATTTGAATTTTTATATTGAAATGTACATATATTGAACTGTAATTTATTAGGTACAAGCGGATTAAAAAAATCCTGATCTTTGCAAAATTTGGACATGAAATTTGTTTTTCTGATGTTTCTCAACCTCTCCGACAGCCTATAGTTTTAATGGTAAAACGATTATTACAAGGATCGAGTAATTTTATTAGATGAAATGTTAAACATTTGTAACTTGTCTATCGTGCCATAGTTATTTCATAACATAAAGACTCTCTTTGTGTTATTAAATAACTATATGAAAATTTTTTAGAGTACCGTGGTTCTAAAATCAAATTTAATTTGTTTGTATTTGAGAGCTAGTTTCTAATATTTTGTGAGTTCATTGCCCTGCAGTTTTTTAATTATTGTAATTAGACATTTTATGTTCACCCAAAAATGAATTTGATTAAAGAACTTTTCTGAGCTATGATTTTCTTTATGGTTTTAAAACGTTATTAACGGTTAAATTGGCTTAGAAATACATTTGGTAAAGAAGTCCCATCTAAGACAATTTATATTGGTGTGATGAATTTCGCGAAGAACGCCCAAGAACTGTTGGAGCAATGTTTGACGAACATGTTATGAATTTATTAGGACGACATTGATATGAGTCAAATACAAAACATTTTACATCAACAGTTAGACGTGAGAAAACTTTGTTGTCCATGTATTCCACATAAACTGACTACTCAAACAACAACGTATTGATTGGTGCAGAAAAACTCTGGAAAAATTCCAAGACGGCACTTCAAATTTGGTTTGGAGTATCGTATGGTTATTGCCACAAATCAATTAGTTAACACAAATTGTGTATGGTTTAACGAGAACATTTTTATGTAGTAATATCTTCTCTCGTATCTGTTACAGTTTATCGGTTATACAAAAGTTATTAGAGTGAAGAGAACTTCAGAGAATATTCACAGAAAATTCAACGTAAACATTTCATTTGTCATGAAAATATCTGACACAACAGTTTATTATATAATCAAAATATTAAGAGCCATTTTTTTTGAAGATCAAAATTTTCGGAAAATGTTCCATGTAAAGGTAATCTGAATTGAACGTATTTTCATGTTGCATACTTGGACATCGGAGAAACCAAACGAAATCGCACGAATAGGTTGGGACATTTTACTGACATCAAAAACAGACATAGGTAGCTATATACGTACAGTTTTTGGAAAGAGAACCACCATATACAACAAGAGGTGCTTATATTAAGAAGTCTTGCGTCCATCTGGGAAAAGGTCCTCATAAAGAAATATAAAGAGAAAGTTTTTCATTTTGACGCCACTTTTGAATGACAATCAAATCTTCAAAAGCATTAGATCACCCCGAGAGGCGCCACAGAGAGTTTGCTAAATCAAAATCCAACAGCCAACATGATACCAACTGTGGTATTTGTAGTTGTTTAAATTTCAGCGAAAAATATATCTATATTTTGACGCCCTCAGAATTCAAAAACACAAACCATTTTTACACAAAGGTCGGTGTGTATGTGTGTGTTGGCCTATGAACAGCATAATTCAAAAACGAAAACTCGATTAAAAAACAAAGTTGGTATTTAAGCTTAATATCCTTCAAGGATGCAACACAAAGATTTTGAAGAAAATTCGTCCACCCTAAAGTAACCTTTATGGCTCTAACGATTTTGATTAAAATGTCATATGTTTGAGATATTTTTATAACAAATGAAGTGTATATTTTTAATTTTCTGGCTATAGCCCCTGTAGTCGTATTTACTGTGGACGACTTAAATAACTCGTAAACCGTAAGAGATAGACAAAATCTTACTGTACAAAAACTGAAGTGTGGAGTGAACCATTTCGGAGATATTCGTTGTTATTCACCTTTTTGTTCCTTGGCCGTGCAATTTCAAAGCCATCATACAGCGACCAGCTTTAAAAGATTTGACTATCGCACAAAGCCTACTGTATTTCCATATTCCACTTGTACCTACCTAGGTCCACTTTTTTGGGATATTTTAACGGAATCTATATTGGAAAAATTAATGGATTTAATTGAAACTATGGAAGTTATAGCCTATGCGGATGATCTAATGATTTTAGTAGAAGGAAATAGTAGAAATGAGATAGAAGAAAAAGTAAAAATGATCATCGATGCCCTGAATTTATGGTGTTAGAAGGTTAAATTGGAAATAGCCCCACAGAAATCGGCATATATGGTTCTTAAGAGGAGGTCTGAAAAGAAATCTGACGGTAAAAATAAGTAATGTTAATATTAAAAGGGAAAAGAGTATTAAATATCTCGGGATTTATTTGGATGAAAAACAAAACTTCGACGGACATATTGCTAAAATAAGGAATAAGGCAGGAAATATTACGATGAAATTGGCAACCATGACGCAGAGAAATTTTAAAATTAAATTAGAGGCAGTTAAGTATATGACGGCGATCCTATGGGCTCTGGAGCAGGTATATGGGCGCATAAGGCAAAATTAGGGAAGAATGTTAAGGTATTAAGAAGAGCGCAAAGACAAACCCTATTAAGATGTATGGGTATAGTAACAACGATAGCAACAATGGCGATATTAGTCATCTTGGGCGTGTGGCCAATTAATTTGATAATTAGACAGAGAGGAGCAATCTATTGGCTAAAGAAGGATCGGTTAGATAAAGTAATAGAAATTATTGGAAAAGAATGCGCTACGAAAAGGGAAATAAGAAATGAATTATTGAATCAATGGCAAGAAGAATGGCAACGAATAAAAGAAGGAAGGAGGGCTTATGAAATTTATCCAAATATTAGGGAAAGATTAGCCTTGAAGAATATACAGCCAAAAAAGGAGGGTGTGCAATTTCTAACTGGACATGGACATTTTAAAACCTATTTTAAGAAATTCGGGCTTAGAATAAATGACGATTATTGGAAATACGTAGCAAGATTGATAATCCGGAACATGTCCTGTTTGAATGCATAAGATTTAGTGAAATGTTAGAAGATGGAAGAAGGAATTTAGCGGGAAAAAGAATATGAATAAGGATGAGTTTGATCAATTAGAGGAAACGGTGCGGTTGGTATCCTTAGTAGAAATGGAATTATATAGACAAAGGTAGAAGAAGAACGTCCAGTGGTAAATATTACGCAAAGAATACAGAATATGAGAGATGAAGGAAATGATGAGAATTTGGAAGAAGAAGAAGAAGATGTGATGAATGATGAAGAGATAAGACTATTAATAAGGATAAATACAAGAAGAGAATTGTGGATTTCCACGGGAAGAATTGAAGCGCCAAGAAGAAGAAGGGAAGTGCGGCGTTTGGCAGAGATAAAGAACAATTGTTAGATGAAGGTCAACCCGGAATAGAAGATCCAGTAGATCCAGATGAAGAGAGAAGAAATCCCGAATAGATGAGAATCCCAAAAGAAGATAAGTAGACAGTAATAGTTTTTGTAGAGTAGAAGTAGAAAACACAAGCTGAAGAAGCAGCCTCTTCTCCCGATGTAAAGGTGAAAATCTTGAATTCCGGTTGAGAAGAAGAATGGATAACAGATTTTGTTTAGTAGGATCAGCAGTTTATCTTAATTAATAGTAGAAATTGTAATGCAAATATTTAATAAATTGTTGAAATAGTTTGTAAAAGATAAATTGCTGAATTATATTAGATATTTGTGTATTTGTGTATATGTAAAGTCACTGGTTTCCAGTAACTAGTAGGTTTAGTTAGTAGATGTAGGATTTATATCTGCACATTTTGTATAAATTGTTTGTAGAATGTTTTTTATTAATAAAGTGGAAAAGAATAAAATCGGCGGATACTATGTCCTGGTATAGATTCTAGAAGCCAGGATAATAGTTATGCAGATTTTATTTTTTTTATTTTTTATTTCTTTATTTTATTTTTTTTTTTCCTACCTACAAGGAAAATAAACAATAAGATAATTTGTACAAATGTTTATGTCAACTAACACGAAGAAGATATAGGAATAAGATTTAGTAAGAATGGTTAGTACAAGAGTAGAGAAAGTCATGTGACTGTAGGACATCTTAAGTAATAATGTGTACAAAGAAGCGCAAGTCTGGATAAGTATAAATATTGTAGAAACAGTTAGGAAAAGAGTTGTGTTTTAAGAAATACCAAGCAGGAGGTAGGATGAACGCTCCTAAATACCCTGCAGTGCGCGCAGGGCGTTGTGGCTTGGGCACAACCTGTTCGTGGAGCTGATGATGAATCATCAGAAAATGACGCGCTGTTTTTTCCTACACTCCTCATGAATGGCTAATGGCTATGTAACTCAAACCTGCTCTTACTGACATACAAATTCTAATACCAGTTTCTAATGCACAAGTTTCTAAAGGTCATAAGAACTGAACTGTGGAAAACAACTTACAGCAAAAATGTACTACACAAATCAGGCTTCAAACAAAACACATCCGATAGCTGCACTCACATAACCTTCTCCACCCATTCTTCTACTAACCACTCTAGCTACAAGGGGAATATAGGAATTCTTAAGTGATATGCGGACCTTATTTGAATGATATACAAGTGTTTTAAGAGGTGGTCACTATGTGATGAACAGCGCCCAGATGCTTATGACCTAAAAATGTTACAAATGTGCGAACACTTAGGACCAAAAAATTAGAAAATATGACAACAAATATGACCTAACTTTTTTACTTTCTCTACTGGTAAGTAGGGGAAATATTGTATTCCATCAAAAAATTCATGTCGAGATTTCACCGGAAATGTATGATTTGAGACCCCCTTAATAAAACATTTTTAGAAAAAGTTCCGTGTATTTGTGAAGACCATAACTCAAAAACGAAAAGTCCGTTAAAAACCAAAGTTGGTATTTAAGTTTAATGTCTTTCAAGGATGCGACACGAAGATTTTAAAGAAAATAGCCCCACCCTAAACTACCCTTTACATGGAAAATGTTTCGAAAATTTTGATTTTCTTGACAATGGCTCTAACGATTTTGATTAAAATGTCATATGTTTGAGATATTTTTATGAAAAATGAAATGTATATCTTGAATTTTCTGGTTATAGCCCCTGTAGTCGTATTTACTCTGGACGACTTTTGCATAACTGGTAAACCGTTAGAGATAGACCAAATCATACTACACAAAAAATGTAGATCTTGCTAAAATACACAATTTATGTCCCAATAAATTTTCTTGTAGAGTGAACCATTTCGGAGATATTCCTTGTTAAGTGTGTGAGTTTCGGAAAACTTAAAACTTTAGCGAAATGCAACAACGTTGTTAATTTTTTATATGTTAAGTGTGCAAAGCTTAAATAGATTTGACTATCCCACAAAGCCTACTGTATTCTAATATTCCCCTTGTACCTACAAGGAAATAAGCAATAAGATAATTTGTACAAATGTTTATCTCAACTAACACGAAGAAGATATAGGAATAAGAGTTTGTAAGAATGGTTATTACAAGAGTAGAGAAAGTCAAGTGAGTGCAACACTTCAGATATTTAAAACCGTTTTTGACAAATTCTAAAGTTTCGAAACATGTTCCATCTAAAGGGTAGTTTCTACTGGTGGGATTTTCTCGAAAAACTCCATCTCGTCTTCCTGGAAGATAGGTACTTTATTTAAATACCAATTTTGGTATTTAACCGACTTTTAGTAATTCAATAATTCACGAAGTCTCAAAAACTTGTATTTATGAAGAAGTGTTGCTATGAAACCTTTGATGGAATTTATTACATTGCACACAAGAGTTGATATTGAAATTTCATTCCAAATACACTTATGAGACTCCGTTAATAAATGAAGTCTTATTGCAAAAATTTCGCAGGACGATTTCTTGCCAAAAATGACTACGCTTAGAATTAGAATTTCATTCCATTTCATACAAATAATTATTTAAAGTTCCCTGAAGTCTTCAACCTAAGTCTAAATGTTGTAGTGATAAATCATCAAACCACGGACAACGTAGGGTATTTCACGTAGTCACAAAGAAACACAAGACTATTGGACAAGTACAACCTAAGTCTAAATGTTGTAGTGATAAATCATCAAACCACGGACAACGTCGGGTATTTCACCTAGTAACAAAGAAACACAAGACTATTGGACAAGTGCAACCTAAGTCTAAATGTTGTAGTGATAAATCATCAAACCACGGACAACGTCGGGTATTTCACCTAGTAACAAAGAAACACAAGACTACTGGACAAGTACAACCTAAGTCTAAATGTTGTAGTGATAAATCATCAAACCACGGACAACGTCGGGTATTTCACCTAGTAACAAAGAAACACAAGACTATTGGACAAGTGCAACCTAAGTCTAAATGTTGTAGTGATAAATCATCAAACCACGGACAACGTCGGGTATTTCACGTAGTAACAAAGAAACACAAGACTATTGGACAAGTACAACCTAAGTCTAAATGTTGTGATGATAAATCATCAAACCACGGACAACGTCGGGTATTTCACCTACTAACAAAGGAACACAAGACTATTGGACAAGTGCAACCTAAGTCTAAATGTTGTAGTGATAAATCATCAAACCACGGACAACGTCGGGTATTTCACGTAGTAACAAAGAAACACAAGACTATTGGACAAGTACAACCTAAGTCTAAATGTTGTGGTGATAAATCATCAAACCACGGACAACGTCGGGTATTTCACCTAGTAACAAAGAAACACAAGACTATTGGACAAGTACAACCTAAGTCTAAATGTTGTGGTGATAAATCATCAAACCACGGACAACGTCAGGTATTTTACCTAGTAAAAAAGAAACACAAGACTATTGGACAAGTACAACCTAAGTCTAAATGTTGTAGTGATAAATCATCAAACCACGGACAACGTCGAGTATTTCACCTAGTAACAAAGAAACACAAGACTATTGGACAAGTACAACCTAAGTCTAAATGTTGTAGTGATAAATCATCAAACCACGGACAACGTAGGGTATTTCACGTAGTCACAAAGAAACACAAGACTATTGGACAAGTACAACCTAAGTCTAAATGTTGTAGTGATAAATCATCAAACCACGGACAACGTCGGGTATTTCACCTAGTAACAAAGAAACACAAGACTATTGGACAAGTGCAACCTAAGTCTAAATGTTGTAGTGATAAATCATCAAACCACGGACAACGTCGGGTATTTCACCTAGTAACAAAGAAACACAAGACTACTGGACAAGTACAACCTAAGTCTAAATGTTGTAGTGATAAATCATCAAACCACGGACAACGTCGGGTATTTCACCTAGTAACAAAGAAACACAAGACTATTGGACAAGTGCAACCTAAGTCTAAATGTTGTAGTGATAAATCATCAAACCACGGACAACGTCGGGTATTTCACGTAGTAACAAAGAAACACAAGACTATTGGACAAGTACAACCTAAGTCTAAATGTTGTGATGATAAATCATCAAACCACGGACAACGTCGGGTATTTCACCTACTAACAAAGGAACACAAGACTATTGGACAAGTGCAACCTAAGTCTAAATGTTGTAGTGATAAATCATCAAACCACGGACAACGTCGGGTATTTCACGTAGTAACAAAGAAACACAAGACTATTGGACAAGTACAACCTAAGTCTAAATGTTGTGGTGATAAATCATCAAACCACGGACAACGTCGGGTATTTCACCTAGTAACAAAGAAACACAAGACTATTGGACAAGTACAACCTAAGTCTAAATGTTGTGGTGATAAATCATCAAACCACGGACAACGTCAGGTATTTTACCTAGTAAAAAAGAAACACAAGACTATTGGACAAGTACAACCTAAGTCTAAATGTTGTAGTGATAAATCATCAAACCACGGACAACGTCGAGTATTTCACCTAGTAACAAAGAAACACAAGACTATTGGACAAGTACAACCTAAGTCTAAATGTTGTAGTGATAAATCATCAAACCACGGACAACGTCGAGTATTTCACCTAGTAACAAAGAAACACAAGACTATTGGACAAGTACAACCTAAGTCTAAATGTTGTAGTGATAAATCATCAAACGACGGACAACGTCGGGTATTTCACCTAGTAACAAAGAAACACAAGACTATTGGACAAGTACAACCTAAGTCTAAATGTTGTAGTGATAAATCATCAAACCACGGACAACGTCGAGTATTTCACCTAGTAACAAAGAAACACAAGACTATTGGACAAGTGCAACGTAAGTCTAAATGTTGTAGTGATAAATCATCAAACCACGGACAACGTCGATTATTTCACCTAGTAACAAAGAAACACAAGACTATTGGACAAGTGCAACGTAAGTCTAAATGTTGTAGTGATAAATCATCAAACCACGGACAACGTCGGGTATTTCACCTAGTAACAAAGAAACACAAGACTATTGGACAAGTGCAACCTAAGTCTAAATGTTGTAGTGATAAATCATCAAACCACGGACAACGTCGAGTATTTCACCTAGTAACAAAGAAACACAAGACTATTGGACAAGTACAAACCACGGACAACGTCGGGTATTTCAGCTAGTAACAAAGAAACACAAGACTATTGGACAAGTACAAACCACGGACAACGTCGGGTATTTCAGCTAGTAACAAAGAAACACAAGACTATTGGACAAGTACAAACCACGGACAACGTCGGGTAATTCACCTAGTAACAAAGAAACACAAGACTATTGGACAAGTACAAACCACGGACAACGTCGGGTATTTCACCTAGTAACAAAGAAACACAAGACTACTGGACAAGTACAACCTAAGTCTAAATGTTGTAGTGATAAATCATCAAACCACGGACAACGTCGGGTATTTCAGTTAGTAACAAAGAAACACAAGACTACTGGACAAGTACTCTAATACTATAGTATTCTAATACTATATGCAGAGCGATCGTGTATCGGTGTTGCGTGCAGGTGTGTGACGTCATAAATAAGAGCCAATGGCAGGCGGGGAAGAAACACGTTGACCGAGCGGCCGAGGTAGGAAGTTCATCGCGGTGCAGGAAATGAACACGCGGTCATTCGCTGTGCCGATTTCCGCCTTCGAGCCTCCCCAACTGCCTGGAAAATTCACGGCCACCAATAGCAATTACGTCCCGTATCTTACCAGCCTCTACGTATAAAAATTTACAACATTCACATTATTTTCTCTCCTCTCCACTGTCTGTGGCCAGCATAACTGAAAAACGAAAAGTCGGTTAAAAACCAAAGTAGATATTTAAGTTTAATGTCTTTCAAGGATGCGACACGAAGATTTTGAAGAAAATAGTCCCACCCTAAACTACCATTTACACGGAAAAATTTTCAAAAATTTTGATTTTCTTGAAAATGGCTCTAACGATTTTTATTAAAATGTCATATGTTTGAGAGATTTTGATGAGAAATGAAATGTATATCCTGAATTTTCTGGCTATAGCCCCTGTAGTCGTATTTACTCTGGACGACTTTTGCATAACTGGTAAACCGTTACAGATAGACCAAATCATACTATACAAAAAATGTCGACCTTGCAAAAATACACAATTTATATCTGAATAAATTATCTTGTAGAGTGAACCATTTCGTAGATATTCCTTGTTATGTGTGTGAGTTTCGCAAAAATTAAAACTTTCGTGAAATGGAACATCGTTGTTCATTTTTTTATGTTAAGTGTGTAAAGATGTAGGAATAAGAGTTTGTAAGAATGGTTAGTACAAGAGTAGAGAAAGCCATGTGAGTGTAACACATCAGATTTTTTGTGCAGTAATATTCTGTATATCTCTTATTGAGAACGAAGAAAACTTCAGAGAATATTCATAGAAAATTGAAGATATATTCCATTTTAATGAAAATCGTTAGATTCATTTTTGGCAAAATAAAAATTTTAGAAAACTTTTACATGAAAATGGTAGTCTTGGATAGAAATCGTCGCGAATAATGAACTTAAATACTTTTCATATCTGAGTTTATAATTTTTGTTTCGATTCACGTAATTTCAAAATATGTATTTAAAGTGAAATTTCGGTATTGAATTTTTCAGGACCAGTGTAACAATTTCTGTACTTAGTGTAAATGTGTAATAGGGATAGTAAAAACACAATAATTTTTGTCAGGAAGTCTACTGGCACGCAAACAACAATTAGCAGTAAAGTTTTGCCATCTCTCGTGTGTACAATGCACCTGAAGAAATCACTCATTGTGAATACGAAGCAATAAATAAAGTGACAAAAATCGCGCAGTAAGTGCGTCTGACGAAGGTCACAACTTAACGAGAAGGAAAAACAACCTTTTAAATTAATAGCCGTGTTCTGACAGCGCGATTATTCGCTTCTTGATGCGAGGCAGGCACCTGCTTCAACTTACAGTTTTACCTTCTCTATCACGTGACCACAGAACGCAGACTTACACGTCTTGAGGTCATCTCAAAATCTTCTGAAAATGCCTCAAACTGCTTTAATTAAAAATTAAAATTTATGTCAAAGTGTACTTTTTTGTAGAGTGAACCATTTCGGATATTTTCCTTGTTATGTGTGTGAGTTTCGGAATTATTAACTTTCGTGAAATGGAACATCGTTTTTCATTTTTTATATGTTAAGTGTGAAAAGAGAACGGAATCTCAAAGCTTTAAAAGATTTGACTATCGCACAAAGCCTACTTTATTGTAATATTCCCCTTGTACCTACAAGGAAATAAGCAATAAGATAATTTGTACAAATCTCTATCTCTATTAACATGAAGTCGATAGAAGAATAAGAGTTTGTAAAGAGTAGAGAAAATTATGTGAGTGCTAATTTCGTCCAGTTTTGGAACTGTAACTTAATAACCCAGTTCACTTTTACTGTCAGTTCACGAATGTGAACTGCTTCAATACTGTCAGCTGTGATGAAATAGACCCGACGCGCCCTCTTCTTCTGGAGGCTTCATTCACTGGGAGTAGAACATAAGATGTCGCTAATCCCTGCAGTATCAGCACTCGCTGCAATTCGCTATAAACTCACTCGGAGAACAGTACCTCTCGTACAGCAGAAAGTCACTCACTTGTAGAGTTACCAACTGTCCGGAAATTCCCTACATTTGTACGGCGTCACTTAGAGGTATTGTCTTAATGAAGTACAATTTTAAAAACTTCTGTTGTGTGGAATTTCTTGACTACATTTCAAACAAGCTAATTAGATGTTTTGTGCAAAATTACTTCTTCAGAGAAGTATAACTAGCTGTTCATGATCACATTTAACACCATTTCTCAGGATTTTAACAGTATATGTGTATATGCCTACGGATCTATACAAGCGCGCGGCTTATCTCTGTACAGTTCCGACTAACCGGCCAATAGCGGTGTGTCAAAGCATAAAGTGAGTTATGATTTAAGCACCAAATCAAAAAAATTGTATTTACTACGGAATTTCAGCAAAAGTTTTTCAAATTGGCCACTTTTAGGCTTACAGGTTGGAGAAGTTTATCTGCATTTGCTATATAATAGAAGGAATTTTTAAAAATATTCACTAATTTACAGAATGAAATGGAATGAATCCCATACCTTAACTCAGGAATATATGTTTGATATGTCCTTTCTGAGATTATAAAATAGATTATAAAATATCGATTTCTAATGATAGACACTTCAATAGATATTTATAGCTACAGAAGAATTCCTAAATGTCTGATCGTAAAGTCAAACTTTTCTATGTAAATGCTAATTTGGAAGTAATGTGCTTTTCTTAAAAATCATAATGTCGTATGTTTTCAAAGAGCTGGACCTAAATGCCAAGTTTGGTATCTAATGGGCTAACCCCCCTCCCCTCCCCCCCCCCCCCCCCGCCGTGCATACATGGACGCATTTTTCTATATTTTTGGATTCCGGGAATTTCAAACAATCTATATGTCTATCTATATCCGCGATACCTCGGTTTTCTATTGTATTTGTATTTTTGTATGAAATTTTCGTGTAAATCACAATGGTGCGGTGAATGGAGCAAGTTCAAGGCCGGCCGAGGCAATCACTTCACCATGTATGTATTGTCGTAAACCGCCCTCCTCCCGCGCACCCAACAATCCCATAAAAGTGCAGTTTACAAACGAAATCGGTTTGAAGGATTTACGAATTCTTTCACGCCAAGCTCACACTACACGTGTAAATAAAACATCCTATTTTTACGACTCCTTTTATGACCGGAAAGGAAGAACGAACGAGCCACTTTCTGCTCATTCTATTGAGCTAATAGCATTTCCATTTCCTCCCCTTAAGCTGACACTAGGAAATTTAAATAAAAATCTGAAGTGTTGCACTCACATGACTTTCTCTACTCTTGTACTAACCATTCTTACAAACTCTTATTCCTATATCTTCTTCATGTTAGTTGAGATAAACATTTGTACAAATTATCTTATTGCTTATTTCCTTGTAGGTACAAGGGGAATATTAGAATACAGTAGGCTTTGTGCGATAGTCAAATATTTTAAAGCTTTGAGATTCCGTTCTCTTTGCACACGATGTTCCATTTCACGAAAGTTTTTAAGTTTTCCGAAACTCACACATAGCAAGGAATATCTCCGAAATGGTTCACTCTACAAGAAAATTTATTGAGACATAAATTGTATATTTTAGCAAGATCTACATTTTTTGTATAGTATGATTTGGTCTATCTCTAACGGTTTACCAGTTATGCAAAAGTCGTCCAGAGTAAATACGACTACAGGGGCTATAGCCAGAAAATTCAAGATATACATTTCATTTGTCATAAAAATATCTCAAACATATGACATTTTAATCAAAATCGTTAGAGCCATTTTCAAGAAAATGAAAATTTTCGAAAAATTTTCCATGTAAAGGGTAGTTTAGAGTGGGGCTATTTTCTTCAAAATATTCGTGTCGCATTCTTGAAAGACATTAAACTTAAATATTAATTTTGATTTTTAAACTACTTTTCGTTTTCGAGTTATGCTCTCCACAGACACATACACGGACCTTTTTCTAAAAATACTTTTTTTCTTGGCCAGGAACTCAATATAACAGGTAATTCTGAAGATTACCTTCGGTTACTTCACACAGAAAACTTCATCTTCATATTTTTAATATCTTGATGCAACAAAATGATATTCTGTAATGAAGTTCGATCTTAAGATTAAATAGCACATCATTTCAGATCACGTGGTCATTTTATGATTTAAAAATCGAGTCCATTATATGCAAATGTGTTTTAAAATTTATGAAAATAACACATAAATACTAAATACAGAGTGTTTGAAGATAGAGGACATATTCTCAAAAATATAGGAGAAGTAATTATGCGATTAAAGCGGAAAGACATCACATAAAGACACGCCCCTAAACCCACGCAACATGCTTCACTGATGATCTCAGGCGTTCGGTCGGTCATTTTCAACATTTGTTCCCTTGACTCGTTGAACGCTTTGCTTCTTCACTATGTAGAAAATGTGGCATTTTAATAACAATTGTTAGAGCCATGAAAATCTTCGAAACATTCTTCATGTAAAGGATAATTTAGAGTAGAAAAATTTTCTTCACAATCTTTTCTGTGTCCTTAAAAAATATTGAAATTAAATACCAACTTTGGTATTTACCCGACGTTTCGTTTTTTAGTTACGCTGTTGACACACGCACGCGCACGTGCATATATACAAAATATTACTACACAAAAATGTATATATCGTTAAAACAGAAAAAACAGGAATTTCAAAGACATCACGTAGCGAGCAGTTCTTTTAAAACTTCTCTATCACTTAAAGCCTGCTATGTTCTCATATTCCCCTTTTATCTATAAGAAAAATTAGTAATAAGGTAATTTCTACAAATGTTTATTTGTATTATCATGAAATAGATATAAGAATGTGTTTTTAGGAATAGCTATTTGTAACGAAAATTTAAATGTATCTTCATAACTGACTTCTTCAGGTGTTATAATGCTCAGGGTTGTAAATTCGTTTAGTCTTTTAAAGGGTGTCAAAATCAAATTTATCATATATGTTGTGTTATAAACACTTGGATTTATAGAATATAGGTTAAACCCCCGGTATGAAAGTGTTTTTAATTTTGTATGTCAGTCTGTGGACAGCATAACTGAAAAACGAAAAGTTGGTTGAAAACCAAAGTTGGTATTTAAGTTTAATGTCTTTCAAGGATGTGACACGAAGATTTTGATTTTCTTGAAAATGACTCTAACGATTTTGATTAAAATGTCATTTGTGTGAGATATTTTTACGACAAATGAAATCTATATCTTGAATTTTTTGACTATAGCCTATGTGGTCGTATTTACTCTGGACGACTTTTGCATAAGTGGCAAACCGTTAGAGATAGACCAAATCATACTATACAAAAAATGTAGATCTTGCTAAAATACATAATTTATGTCCGAATAAATTTTCTAGTAGGTTGAACCCTTTCGGAGATATTCGTTGTTATGTGTGTGAGTTTCGGAAAACTTAACACTTTCTTGAAATGGAACATCGTTGTTCATATTTTCTATGTTAAAGAGAACCATATCTCAAAGATTTAAAAGATTTGACTATCGCACAAAGCCTACTGTATTCTAATATTCCCCTTGTAGCTACAAGGAAATAAGCAATAAGATAATTTGTACAAATGTTTATCTCAACTAACACGAAGAAGATATAGGAATAAGAGTTTGTAAGAATGGTTAGTACAAGAGTAGAGAAAGTAATGTGAGTGTAACACATCAGATTTTTTTCCTTTGTACAGTTTTGAGTTCTTAGTCATAAAAGCTCTTAAAAAAGAATGACAGAAATTAAAAATTATTATATTTTTTACTAAGGCTAGTAAAACAAAGTTATATGAGAGATTTCTACTTTATAATTACGTAAATGACAAAGAACTTTAAAACTATGCATTTTAAAATTTGGCATACGGTAATAAAATTTAAGCATCGACTTAGTTAGTAAATTAGGAAGTAGCTAATTGTATATATACAGACAGATAAATGGTACTTACTTACCCAAATACCGTGTTGCATTCTATAGTTCAGAATATTGACTTACCGACGGTGAACTGAGATCAGCGCTCACCAATTTAGTTTCTGATTATTTATTCTTCTATTTCAATCTATAGTTGAAGTTTCTATTGCATCTGTAAAGGAAAAAAATATTATTAGACATTGTATTATGTTTGTGTGTGCGTATATCAAAGTTCTTATCCTCTAGGTATATGGAAACATTCCTGTTGGTTTTTATTTTCTCTAAAACAGTTATAATTTTAAATTTAATTAACTAAAATACTAGATCTATGTTGAATTTTCTGTGAATATTCTCTGAAGTTTTCTTCATTCTGAATGACTTTTGTATAACTGATAATCTGTAAGAGATATACAAAATATTACTGTATAAAAATGTAGATCTCGTTAAAACATACAATTTATGTAAAATAACATTTTAAGCACCATCAGTGAATTTGTAAACGACCCGTTACTATTGGTTTGAAAATGTGGTCGTTTTACAGTTTTTAAAGTGCTGTCGCTATTCGGTTAGTTCTCGTGAGGCCATAGAAAGAGTATAGCATTAACACGAAGCAGATAGAAAAACAAATTTTCGTAACGATGTATTGTAAAGTGGTAACCATTTACAGAAATAGTTGCATTATTCATTGGAATAATGAAGTAATTGTCAGATGTTTAAAAAGTGGGTAGGTGTATGGTGACTTTGCAACTCATCGTCTTTATAAACCCATCACCAGTAATTATAATTGTTAACGTAGTCATTTTCAAACCCATACAAAGAAGTATTTCGGAGATGGTTAATTCCGCAAAAACGAGCTATTTTAATAGAAATGATTGCTGTAATTTGAAATGGAAGGATTTTCTGAGACTTCTGACATCCTTGGTTATAATGTTCACAGATAAACTTGTAAAAAATATAATCACATGAATTTCTCTTCTCGCTCTTGTACAAACCATTCTCACAAACTCTTATTCCTATATCTTCTTCATGTTAGTTGAGATAAACATTTGTACAAATTATCTTTTTGCTTATTTCCTTGTAGGGAATACAGTAGGTTTTGTGCGATAGTCAAATCTTTTTAACCTTTGAGACGACTAACACAAACAATGAACAACGATGTTCCATTTCACGAAAGTTTACAAGTTATTCAAAAGTCATCAAGAGTAAACAGGATTACATAGGCTATAGGCAGAAAATTCAAAATATTGATTTCATTTGTCATGAAAATATCCTAAACATATAGTATTTAAATCAAAATTTTAAAAAAATGTAATTTTGAGAAAATCTAAAATTATTAAAAATCTTCCGTGTAAGGGTTGGTCTGGGTGGAAGAATTTCTTAAAAATCTTCTTCTTCAATTTTTCAGTGATGGAACTTCTAAAAGAAGGAACTGACCTAAAACATGAATCTTCAAATTGAAGTGGATCATGAGTGAATTTTACAAATGATTAGTTATATAGATAAATTCATTTTGATTAGCAGTTACATTTCGTTTGGAGCCTGACAAACCAGTTCTGCCACTGTCTGGGGAGGGCGACAGTAATGAAATGTAAGGTGGGGTCGTGCGAATTAGGGCCCAGCAGTAGGCCTCAAATCAAATTCGCCTTAGAGCCCTGCACTAAACCCCTGTAGCAAAAATCTGCATCCAAATTACTTTATCCCTTGCAGAGGTGCCAATATTCTGGCACCAACTTACTTATCCAGTGTTCTCACAGATTAGATTAGATACTTCACTGTCAGTGATATATCTACAAGTCGATAGTAATATCGATAAACAAAAGTCCATCCAACAAAATAAAATTCCTAGACCTTCTAGTGTTGTCCGTGGTTTGACGATTTATCACTAATACTTTCCGAATAACATTCAACACCTCAAATACTACAGAAAGAAAAGTGAGTAGAGGAAACCGTGTGAGTGAAATAACTTTTTGGCAATGTCATATCAGACGTTGCATTTCTATTTCCATAATATGGAAAAGTGTATGAACTGTTTTTGAAGGGCAGGTAGACAAGGATATGTGAATGTGATCCGTAAAAGAAAAGCAGACAGAGAAAGCCATGTGAATGTAACACGGTGTATCTTTATTTTAAACATATAGAAAATTATATATATTGTTTCTAGAAATTGAGGTAGAAAAAGTAATCTATTTGTGAAAGAAAAGTGAGCAGAGAAAGCAGTATAAATGTAGTACATTGCATTTCTATTTCAATAATAGAAAATTATAAGAATTGTATTTTGAAGGATCATTAGAGAAGGACATGTGAATTATTACGTTAAACAAAACGAGTAGAGGAAAATATGTGAATGTAATACGTTGCATAGTAGAATTGATAGCATAAAAACCTTCTCTAAAAATTTAGATTTGTCTGTTTTCATCGCATTCGGATGATTCGTATATTGCTGTATTGTTTTCGAAAACAATACAGCATATATATATACCTTCCAAAGCATTAAACGAAAGCGAAAGTGCCCGAAATGTTTACACGCACCAATCTAGGATTAAACTTTAAATAACCTCCTCATTTTCTTCTTCAAGATCTTCTTACACACTTTATTATAATATTTAAAATAAAAAATAATAAAATATCTGAAACATAGATACATTTTACTCAAACTTTCTATGGATACAGATTTTCAAATTAACTATATTTAACAGTAAATATGGATGAAAGTTTACAAAATAAAATTTGATAGCACTTTGTAATGTTCTGTGAATTTGACATTTCCGAGGTATGATTTTTTATGTCTTTAAATCAACATCGGCAGCTTAACAAGGTAAACATCGGCTTAGAAATGCACTTGGGAAGAAGTTGGAGATGATAAATTTCGTGAAGAATACCCAAGAACTGTTGGAGCAATGTTTGACGGACATGTTATGAATTTATTAGGACGACATTGATATGAGTCAAATACAAAACATTTTACATCAACAGTTAGACGTGAGAAAACTTTGTTGTCCATGTATTCCACATAAACTGACTACTCAAACAACAACGTATTGATTGGTGCAGAAAAACTCTGGAAAAATTCCAAGACGGCACTTCAAATTTGGTTTGGAATATCGTTACTGTTGATGAATCTTGTATTTACTGTTGTGATCATGAAAAGAAAACTCAACCGTCTCAATGAGTCTTTCAAACAGAATCTAAGTCTACAAAACTCTATATTGTAAGTAAATTCTATATAGATTTCATCAGAAGCGTACGTTTTGAATTTCCTGACTCAAAAAGAGGCATCTTTGTAAAAGGCGCTTTCCACTCCAAACTTACGCAAAATTCCCTTTACACGGAACAATTTTTCGAAAATTTTGAACTTTTTAAAATTCCTCCACCGATTTTTATTAAAATACAATAAGTTCAAGATCTTTTATTACCAAATGTATATGTTGAATTTTGTGTAAATATTCTCTGGAGTTCTCTTATATAACTGATAAACCGTAAGAGATATAAAAAAAGTATTACTGCATAAAAAATATAGCTATCGTTAATTGTTCAAATATGTTATTATTTTTCTGTGTAAATTCAGCGTTGTTTTTTTCTTGTGACGTCGTACAAAGAGTACATAATTTGAAAACCAGCAAACAGCGACTTCTACGTGGTATATGTAAGAGTGAGTAGAGAAGGTGATGTGAAGGTAACTTACTTCGACTCCCTGGCGTCTTGCCGTTATTTGCTTGTTGTGAGGAGCAGATGTGAGAACTGACAGGCGTCTCAGCCCCCGGCCCCGGGGGGGGGGGGGTACAAGCGCAGCTGTACCGAGAATTACGTACGTTCATGAACGTTGTCAAGTAAATAAAACAAAAGAGCGTATGACGCATGTACTCCAAGTTTGGTTCTCTTTGTCAGAGCTTCCGGAAAAATAACATGAGAGATTATCGGGGTTCAAACTACTCGAGCAGAATAATATGTCGCCATTGTTGAACACGCAGTGCTTTGTTTTACGTCCATACGCTGGGGCACACAGCCAAATTAAACTACACCTAGGTACGTCTGTTCAATTTTCAAAACCTCTCGTGTCGTATGCGATTTTCTTCCTAACGATGTCTAGGCGTAACTGACATTTCGTGAAAATATAGGGAAAAAAAACTTCATTTTTCATTTAAATTCTATAAACACACATTCGTGAATACGAAAAATACATACTTTGCCATTTTTAAATGTCTACTGCATGTTTAAATGTCACGTGTGTTACAATGTGAGTTGCACATTCAAATGTTTTCTCATTGTTGACATTTTCAACATTTTCGTGATGCAAAATGTTCCTTGTGGAGCAGTTTTTGTATTGCACTAATGAAATTTATTATACAGAGGCATAAAAAATAAAAAATATCATAGGTTTTATTGCCAAAGGTATCTAAGTATATATTTTTAATTTTCAAACACAAAAATTATTCTTCTTAGGCCAAAAACATATCTGTTTTGAACGTAGACTTAAAATTTTAGCTGAAATTTAAATTTTTTGTCGCTTTTTAATTACGTAAGAAAGAAATAATCAAAATGGATTATAATTTTGGAGGAAAATGCATGGAATTTAGATGTAACATTTTTACTCGTATTGCATTACACTAATGGTAATAATTAAAACTCACGTTTAGTTTTTCAAATTTTCCGCCATTTATATTATTATGGACATAAACTTTATTGCATATTTTGTTTCAGAAATAAGAAGAATACAATAGACTAAAGCGATAGTCAGATGTACAAAAAGAAAAAAAATCACTCTCTTTGAAAATACAAGCTTATGATGACCACTAGAAAAAATCCGACTTACCATCGGAAAAAAGTACAAATACCTGATCGAAAATTGAAATCAATAACAAAAAATATTTTGGAAGTCACTAACGGCACAAAAAATTTGACATACGTTGTGTTTTAAGCAGATCTACATTTTTTATGCAGTAATATTTTGTATATCTGTTACAGTTATACAAAAGTTATTCAGAATGAAGAGAACTTCAGAGAATATTCACAGAAAATTCAACAAATACATTTCATTTGTTATGAAAATTGGTTACATTGCTCTGTGAGGATTTTCATGAAAATCTTCGCATGGAATTTTATATTTGAACAAGATATGAGGTAAGAATTTTATAAAACCTGTCTCAAATACTATCCAGAGTTTAAAACTCTTAGGTATTATTCTTACAGCTTGAGATTAATACGTAATGGAAATTGTATTGTAAACTTTGGACACATCGAAAGGCGCATCGCCAACTATAAGAGGAAGAATGGAAAAACAAACAAAAGAGTGCGCGGCACTTCAGAAACTAGAAGGCCTTGACTTGGAGAATACAAACAAATTTGGAATTAAAATAGCTTCATGCCTTACCGGCATAACTCACATGGGTCGTTATTTTTAACTGTTCCAGACGTAATTATGGTTCACCTTTTTTATTTACACAGTCAAGCCTGGATAGCCTTCAATATGAAACGTACGTATTTCTGGAAAACCTCGGCGATTGAGATCCAACATCACTTCATTCCTATTGCTACTTTTCACACCTTGTACCTACCTGTTCTATACTTTAACGATAAAATCAGAAAAAAATACTTCTTTGATTTTAATTCTAAAAACTGATCCAGACATTTAAGAATGCTAAAAATGCATAAGTTGTCATTTTTAATTAAATTTTTAATGACATTATTAGGTTAAATGGCACCTACCACGAAATATTGTTGGTAGAAGTTGCGTTGCTCTGGATTAAATAGTTTTGTAATTAAAAATTATTCATTATGTTTTTTGGAAACAATTTTATAATTAAAAAAGGTAGACTTTTTGTAGCTTAGAATAAAAATAGGGGCCTGAAATTTGGTATGCTAGTTGTTCTATCCCTATGCAATCAAATTGTGCATTTGTTTTCCAAAATATTAATACCTCTTAGAAATATGATTTTTTTTTCTATTTAAAGAAAAAGTGCATATATTTTTATGTGTGAGTGTAATCAAAAAACCAATGCACAAATTTCTTTAGGAACTTATATTCTACATCTCCTGAAAATTTCAGACTTATCCATCAATATTTACTGTAAAAAAGTTTACCCCAAAGTTTAAAAATTGTTACATGAAGAAAAGGAACACGTTCATTGGAAATATTGCTCTTCAGGTATCCACACTTAACTTAAAATCTTCAGAGAACTTTCAGTAACACATACACTAATAAAGGTAAACCAAGATACTTTTATGACAAATGAAATGCATGTCTTTTGTATTTTTTCGCTATAGCCTTTGTAGCCTCTTGATAGCTTTTGCATAACTGGTAAGCCATAAGATATAGACCAAGTCTTACTATACAAAAACGTAAATCACATTAAAGCACACAACTTATGTCCAAATGTATTTTTTCTGGAGTGAACCATTTCGGAGATATTCCTTTTTACTTTCTCTACTGGTAAGTAGAAGTATTGTATTCCACCCAAAAATTCAATGTCGAGATCTCACTGGTAATACATGTTTTGAGAACCCCTGAATCTAAAAAAACCATTTTTAGAAAAAGATCCGCGCGCGCGTGTGTGTGTGTCTGTCAGTCTGTGGTCAGCGTAACTCAAAAACGAAAAGTTGGTTAAAAACCAAAGTTGGTATTTAAGTTTAATGTATTTCAAGGATGCGACACGAAGATTTCGAAGAAAATAGGCCCACACTAAACTACCCTTTACATGGAAAATTTTTCGAAAATTTTGATTTTCTTGAAAATTGGTCTAACGATTTTGATTAAAATGTCATAAGTTTGAGATATTTTGATGACAAATGAAATGTATATCTTGAATTTTCTGGCTACAGCCCCTGTAGTCGTATTTACTCTGGATGACTTTTGCATAACTGGTAAACCGTTAGAGATAGATCAAATCGTACTATACAAAAAATGTAGATCTTGCTAAAATACACAATTTATGTCTCAATAAATTTTCTTGTGGGATGAACCATTTCGGAGATATTCCTTGTTGTGCGTGTGAGTTTCGGAAAACTTTCGTGAAATGGAACATCGTTGTTAATTTTTTATATGTTAAGTGTGCAAAGAGAACGGGATCTGAAAGCTTTAAAAGATTTGACTGTCGCACAAAGCCTACTGTATTCTAATATTCCCCTTGTACCTACAAGGAAATAAGCAATAAGATAATTTGTACAAATGTTTATCTCAACTAACACGAAGAAGATATAGGAACAAGAGTGTGTAAGAATGGTTAGTACAAGAGTAGATTTGTTTAAATATCATATATGTAGTTTATAACCTTCCGAGAACAATAAGATTTTGAATTATTAAGACCGGTTTGGTAGTATCTACTTGACATTTCCCAGAACATACAAATGTTTTATGTAAGTACTTATATTTTCAATCGCGGAAGGATCTGTTATAAAAAACCAAATCACCTATCCAGTGTTCAGACCATGCTAATAAATTGCCAGTGTTTTGTTTTTTGCAGTGTGGGCAACGTTATTAATTTACCATAACGTATCATATTAAAAGTGTTTCTAATTTCTTAGAGTCTATAAAGAATGGCTAATTGGTTCCCAGGTTTTTTGTTTTCTTTTTATGTAGCGTGGAATTAATTTGTGGGCAGGTATAGGATCCTACAGGATATGGCTTTTGCTGCGCTTCTTCAAGGTTAAATTGGAAAGTTATTCATGCATGAAATTTGAAGTTATTTTGCTAACATTTTTAAGAAATTTTAAAAGTTAATCTTTTTGCTGAATATTGGCATTTGTTATCCTACTGTCCATTAATTCAAGGGATTCACTAATTGAATTTCAGTGGTTTTCGAGTTTCTTATATTCGGTCCATAAAATCTCGGAAACGGTTAAAGCTACAACATTTTTAGTTGACATAAATTATGTATTTTAACGAAATCTACATTTTCTATGTAGTATTTTCCTTACAGTTTATCAGTCATTGAGAATAAAGAGAACTTCAGAGAGTATTCACAAAAAATTCAACATTCATTTGTTATAAAAATATTTAAACATATAGTATTTCAATTAAAATTGTTAGGCGAGTTGAAAATAACAAAAAATTTTCGTTTTAAAAGAAAACATGGGAGAAAAATTTTCTAAATTCTTTTAGACTTTTAAAATTGGTGTTATCAATTTAATTCGGTTGTAGGTATTTTTAAACAATAACTGTTTTGTCCAAAATATATTGTAATTGCCCATTAAATTGCCTTGATTAGCTCATTTTTCAATCTATACAATGATATATTACCGAGAAAAATTAAAGAAAGTTTGAATTAAAATTACGTATTTATTGTAGTAGTTTAAATTCTGCATAGTAAACATTTGAAAAATTACAAACAAAAAAAAAAAAAAAAAAAAAAAACAAAAAAAAAAAAAAAAAACAAAAAAAAACCGAGTTTTTCGTAGCAATCAGAGGAAGTATTGCATCCCATAAGATATTTATTCAAGAGATTCCATTTGAAATCTAATTTTGAGACTCTTCGTACAAAAAAAATCAATGTTTTTATTCATCGGTGAATAGCGTAGCAAGGCGTTCAAGAAAATCCCTCAAACTCAAACTACACTTAAACGTTTTAGAAAATAAAACAAAGATTAAATTAAAAAATGGTTATAACTATTATCTTTTCAAAATATTACCAGTGGACATCAATACATCTTTAACCCAGTTCTAAAGTCAATGACGTCACTCTTCCTGAGTGAGTTCAGAAACCAAGTTTTTACAATGTTTCACTGCTTCATCTGATGGCGAAAAAGTGACTCCAAGTGTTTTATATTTAATTATTGTAAATAAAAAGAAATCAGAAGGTGCTTGGTTAGGACTGTATGATGTTGACCTTTGTTTAGATGAAAAATTATAGCCCGGAAGTTTCTCTAGTCAAATTCATTATTGGGTGCGAATAAATTCTTTAAAGGATAATAATTAGAAAAATATTAGACAAAATTGAAGAAATTACAGAATAATCAACTAGCAAAACATTAGAAGGTACCTGTTAAATACAAACAGAATTAAATTCTCTTTTAGAAACGTGGCCAGATATTTTCAGATCTGCTTTTGCGAAGTTTATCTGTATTGACATGCAGTAGGTGGAAGAAACAGCTGTTGTGCGAGTGAAGATTTGTTGATTCTTGCCGATAATATGAATGTTGTGAAATGCTGACATCTGTCAAAGTGGGGTCTGCTTTGTTGTGGTTGCAGAAAAAAGCCGCCCGTCCTCCCGCCCGCCCGGCCGGCGGTGTCGCTCCTGGTGTTACGTGAACAGGTAGATCCCTCTCTCTACCTGACTGTGACAAAGGTGTCGAGAGCGAACCTTAGCAATTTTGCGGAAAATTGAAGGTTTAGCTTTCCTTTGTGTTATTCACTTAAACCGTTTTGACGGCCAATTTGCAGCAGCCTTTTGTCGGAAGTATCTGTTTTGGTTTCCACAACACCTTAGGTACGTTCTTCAACTTAGGTGGCCGTGAAGATGTTATAAGGGGCTTTGGTTTGTCTAAGATTTCACAGGAAATATGATTTGAGACCCCTGAATCCAAAAAAAGCTATTTTAGAAAAAGGTGCGTGCGTGTGTGTGTGTGTGTGTGTGTGTGTGTGTGTGTGTGTGTGTGTGTGTGTGTGTGTGTGTGTGTGTGTGTGTGTCTGTCAGACTGTGGACAGCATAACTCAAAAACGAAAACTCGGTTAAAAACCAAACTTGGTATTTAATTTTAATGACTTTCAAGGATGTGACACGAAGATTTTGAAGAAAATAACCCCACCCTAAACTACCCTTTACATGCAAGATTTTTCGAAAATTTTGATTTTCTTGAAAATGGCTAAAACGATTTTGATTAAAATGTCATATGTTTGAGATATTTTTATGACAAATGAAATGTATATTTTGAATTTTCTGGCTATAGCCCCTGTAGTCGTATTTACTCTGGACGACTTTTGCATAACTGGTAAACCGTTAGAGATAGACCAAACCATATTGTACAAAAAATGTAGATGTTGCTAAAATACACAATTTATGTCTCAATAAATTTCCTTGTAGAGTGAACCATTTCGAAGATATTCCTTGTTGTTTGTGTGAGTTTCGGAAAACTTAGAACTTTAGCGAAATGCAACAATGTTGTTGATTTTTTTACATGTTAATGGTGCAAAGAGAACGGAATCTCAAAGGTAAAAAAGATTTGACTATCGCACAAAGCCTTCTGTATTCTAATATTCCCCTTGTACCTACAAGGAAATAAGCAATAAGATAATTTGTACAAATGTTTATCTCAACTAACACGAAGAAGACATAGGAATAAGAGTTTGTAAGAATGGTTAGTACAAGAGTAGAGAAAGTCATGTGAGTGTAACACATCAGATTTTTTATCTTTGGTTTAATAAGGTTTTTATTATTTTTTATTTTGATAGATTTTGAGTTATTGACTTTGATAGCCATAGGTATATATAAAACTTCAAGAAGATGGAAATTTGAAATGATGTAGATATTTAAAAATTATTTTCTTTTGAGCTAAGATTAGTGAAAACATAAATATACAATTTAGAAAAATAGGCTGCATGGAGAACTTGACATACGGTTCAGATATCGTGCTATTTAAATTTTATAAAACATAACATTCCAAAATGACATGTTTACCATAACGTCCCCTTAAAAGTTGTAGGGGAAACCTGGGCTGGCGGAACACAAAAGGAATCATTTCAAGTAATAAATATTTATGAAAACAAGCCGCTGGGCTGAACATGGCCGCTGATTCTACTCTATGTATCTACTCGTCATGTATTTTAAATACATAATAACACACTACTGACATCTGTTGACACATTCGTATTTATGAATATTATCGTATGGGAATAAAACTGAAGTGATTAGGATTAAATTTGGGCGTTCCCTTGAATAGTAATGTAACTATTATCTCGATGAAAGAGTAAAAAACATCTTTGTGTGCACTCACATAACTTTCTCTACTCTCTTTTCTATTGCTTCATAAAATATTCCTAAACATAAAATATCATTGCATTACTTCTAACAGAAAACGAAGTTTATTAGCTTACAATTTTAACAGAAAGTATCATTTTTACTTTCTCTACTGGTAAGTAGGGGAAGTATTGTATTCCACCCAAAAATTCGATGTCGAGATTTCACCGGAAATATAAGTTTTGAGGCCCCCTGAATCCAAAAAAAAAGCATTCTTAGAAAAAGGTCCGTGTGTGTGCCTGTGTGTGTGTCTGTGGACAGCATAACTCAAAAACGAAAATTCGGTTAAAAACCAAAGTTGGTAGTTAAGTTTAATGTCTTTCAAGGATGCGACACAAAGATTTTGAAGAAAATAGCCGCACCCTAAACTTCCCTTTACACAGAAAATTTTTCAAAAATTTTTATTTTCTTGAAAATAACTCTAACGATTTTGATTAAAATGTCATGTGTTTTAGATATTTTGATGACAAATGAAATGTATATCTTGAATTTTCTGGCTATAGCCCCTGTAGTCGTATTTACTCTGGAACAACTTATGCATAACTGCTAAACCGTTAGAGATAGACCAAATCTTACTGTAAAAAAAAAAAGGTAGATCTTGCTAAAATACACAATTTATGTCTCAATAAATTTTCTTGTAGTGTGAACCATTTCGGAGATATTGCTTGTTGTGTGTGTGAGTTTCGGAAAGCTTAAAAACTTTTGTGAAATGAAACATCGTTGTTCATTTTTTTATATGTTAAGTGTGCAAAGAGAATGGAATCTCAAAGGTTTAAAAGATTTGACTATCGCTGAAGGTCTACTGTATTCCCATATTCCCCTTGTACCTACAAGGAAATAAGCAATAAGATAATTTGTACAAATGTTTATCTCAACTAACACGAAGAAGATATAGGAATAAGAGTTTGTAAGAATGGTTAGTATAAGAGTAGAGAAAGTCATGTGAGTACAACACATCAGGTTTTTTAAAAATGTAACATTTTCTCGAAGATGCTGTTTTAGAAAATATTCATCATTTATCTCGATTTCCAAAACCTGAAGCAATATTTGAGTGTGAAGTTAAACTGAGACATGGGCGGTAGGGTGGGGTGGGGGGTGGGGGGCTGATAACGGTGGTGTGTCCTTCACTGACCTCTGCACATATTTCCCACCCTCAACTACAACCCTTATGTTGGTATCGTGTTTCAAGAAGCCAGACGAGAATAGGTACACCGGAAATGTCCTACGCCACTCTGGTTTGGAATGAGAGGTTTAGGAATTTCATCCCCTGACCATCTCAATGGCAGCTTTGTCCAGTGGTCATTGTGTCCAGCATCCGGCCACGGTCTCTGGAGGACCCAGCAGCCAACCGTCCAGTCCTGAGAACTAGGGGTAAAACAGGAACACGCTGTTCTAATAAGCTTCAAGGTGAATAATTCAATTCATGCAAACCTCCGCCCCCTACTCCTATCCAATAACAGCTTTTTCAACGTCCCACAACAGAACTTACATTCATATCACTTTCCCCACCCACTCCATTGTTCATCTTAATACACATAAATATTTGTAGAAATTGTCTTACTACTAATTTTCAACAGACTTTAAGTGATGATCCAGTATTTTAAGAACTGCTTGGTGTGTGATGACTTTGAAATCCGTTATTTTTGCACGGAAATGGCATAAAAACGAATAACGCCTCTTGCTTGAGTAATGTATAAGAATTATAAAATTCAGACAAATAATAACGAATATCTCTGAAATGCACCACACACACAAAAACACGCATTTGACATAAATTGTGTTCTTTAACAAGAGCTGCATTAAATTTGTTGTTTAGTAATATTGTGTGTATCTCTTAGAATTTACAACTTATATGAGCTTCTGAGGAACTTCCTAAAAAATGTTTGCTCTGAAACCACCTTAGAAATATGCTACTTCAATCAAATCGCTACCAGTTTTTGATAAAATAAACATGTTCGAAAAATTTTCCATGTGAAGGGTACTTTAAGATGGTAGGGATACTCTTGAAAATCTTCGTGTTGCATTAAACTTAAATACCTACTTTGGTTTTTAAGCGACTTTTGATTTTCAGTTATGCTGCGGACCTTTTTCTAAAATGCTTTCTTTTATTCAGGAGGCCCCAAAACATGTGAAATCTCGAAACCGAATTTCTGGATGAAATACAATACTATCCGTAATAGACAAAGTAAAAAACAAGTAATTTTTCCTTCAAAATTTCAAGGGGTTGTTTGTATACCTGAAGTTTGAAAGAATTTAAATTTGAGAGTTAGAAAACTTAGATAATATTAACCGGGTAGATACGTATATACAATATTACTGCAGGTAACATTTTCACCCTCCTGTCTATATAACTACCTGAACATGAACCAGATATACGTACACTAAGGTATTGTTTATCTTGGTCGAATTTTTCCACAAGTTCTAATTTTAAATTTTCGTGTGTGTTTTTCTCGTAAACCATTTATGCTAGGAATATGAAATATTTAGTACTTGTTATAGTGTAATTGGTTAATATTATCGTATTGCCTAAGAGTCTAAGTTTAATACTGTAATATCAAATTTCAGTTACAGAACCCACTGAAAATTTTGAAAGAATTACTTATAATTTTTACTATACACCAGAATACTATCACCATAGTATTGTTAGTTTTATAGAAAAATAAACATTAAAAAATCAACATTTTAAACATACCATCTCCTAATAATAGCAGTGTGAGAAGGCAATATTAAATTCGTGACCTTTGGGTTCACATTATAAAAATATAATTATCTAAATTAAATTTTCAAGGATTCTTTTTAATACCTCTGTCTCAATTAATTATTATTTATGTGATATCAAAGTATATTAAGTAAATTTTTAAAAGTTTTTAATATTTTTGGTCTAAATGTTTGGTGGGAATATATTTTTTTTCACTTGCATGAATTTTACACGAAAGTTCTTTCTTATTTTTGGTAATACAGCTCTGATTATTGCACAAAAAGTTTTCATCGTTGTTAAAGTTTACACATTTATTATTCGTTACGAGACAGAAGCGAAGCGTGAGTTTTGGAAATGGTGCCTAGCAATAGTTAAAAGAAATCTTGGAAATTCTCACTCACTTCCGACCACTCATATATAAGTCATGATAAAGTTTCTAATGTTTGCAGAAGGCAGTGTGCATATGTATGTAAAATGCCAATTACAGGTCAAATATTCCTCAGATAAAAATTGTAATGATATATTCTTGTTCTACACTTTCCAAACCTTAATAAGAATAAATAAGTAAATTACGTTTTATCACAAAATTGAAATATTCTCTCACCTTAAAACTTAGATTTAGAATTGTTTCCTAAAATTTGCTCTAATTATCAGAACACAAAGTTTGCGAACGCAGCATGAATTAACATCAGCTGTACATTTGAAGAGGAAAGGGCGTGAGGACGCGAATAGCGGCCTTCGACACACAAACAGAGGATGAACTGACCGAGTTTTGAACCGTGGACTGTTGCTCCTTACCTTGGGCCACGGATGTCCTCCACAACGAAACATTTTCCGCCACACAAAACAAAAGACTACTACCAAGGAAGTGATGCAAGCGGAAGACTGGCCGGTCAAGAAGAAGAAGAGGAGGAGGAAGAAGAAGAAGAAGAGGGATCCAGACAAGGAATGCTGAAGCAAACCACTCTCCCTTTCTTTCCTTAATAGCTTTAACTGAGAGCTTTTAGTCTGGGTCCACCTCCCCCTCGACCAGGTGCAGCAGTTCCACAACAACAACA
Source organism: Tenodera sinensis (assembly GCA_030765045.1). Lineage (NCBI taxonomy): Eukaryota > Metazoa > Arthropoda > Insecta > Mantodea > Mantidae > Tenodera > Tenodera sinensis. Next base: position 3,874,587 of record CM060967.1, on the reverse strand, counting down.
ACATCATCTCTGTCTGTCTGTCTGTCTGTCTGTCTGTTCCCTGGGAGATGCCTATCTGCAGCCTCGTTATATCTATCGGTATAGTTCACTACCTCTATCAAAATATCACCGTTTTCAAACAACTGTTGTCACTGATGAATTTATTAGGACGACATTGACATGAGTCAAATACAAAACATTTTACATCAACAGTTAGACGTGTTGTCCATGTATTCCACATAAACTGACTACTCCAACAACAACGTATTGATTGGTGCAGAAAAACTCTGGAAAAATTCCAAGACGGCACTTCAAATTTGGTTTGGAATATCATTACTGTTGATGAATCTTGTATTTATTGTTATGATCATGAAAAGAAAAGTTAATCGACCCGACCAGTCTTTAAAACAGAGCCTAAGTCTCCAAAAGTTCGATTAATTCACAGTGTTGGTAACAAGACGGTTGGTCAAATTGCTACTAGCATTAGAAATGTTGAAAATATCAATATTGAGAAAAGAGCGATAAAACATTTGTATGTATAGGGAACAAACATTTAAATACTCCTGACTTGAAGTAGCACATTTGAAAATGCTGTTTCGAGGCAAATTATGTATTTTTCCACTTTTTTACTTTCTCTATTACGTATAGTAAAATGGAGAAAGTATTGTATTCCACCTAAAAATACGATATTGAGATTTCTCCCTAAAATATATGCTTTGAGGGTTTAATGTTCTTGAAGGATGCAACACAAAAGATTTTAAAGAAAATTGCTGCACCGTAAACTACCCTTTGCATTAAAAATTTTGATTCTTGTTGAAAAAGGCTCTAACGATTTTGATTAAAATGTCATATGTTTGAGATATTTTTATGAGAAATGAAATGTATATCTTGAATTTTCTGGCTATAGGCCCTGTAGTCGTATTTACTCTGGACGACTTTTGCATAAGTGGTAAACCGTTAGAGATAGACCAAATCGTACTATACAAAAAATGTAGATCTTGCTAAAATACAGAATTTATGCTTCAATAAATTTTCTTGTAGGTTGAACCATTTCGGAGATATTCCTTGTTATGTGTGTGAGTTTCGGAAAACTTAGAACTTTCGTGAAATGGATCATCCTTGTTCATTTTTTTATATGTTAAGTGGGCAAAGGCAACAGAGTCCCAAAGCTTTAAAACATTTGACTATCGCACAAAGCCTACTGTATTGTAATATTCCTCTTGTACCTACAAGGAAATAAGCAATAAGATAATTTGTACAAATGTCTATCTCAACTAACACGAAGAAGATATAGGAATAAGAGTTTGTAAGAATGGTTAGTACAAGAGTAGAGAAAGTCATGTGAGTGCAACACGTGAGTTGTACGCGAGGTGGGGCGGTATTGCAGTAAGTGTGTACTTGTAAGTTGAATCAGGACAAGTGAGTATTGCGTGAAGCAGGTCGGGAAGATGAGAAACCCCAAGCAGGTATGGGGAGGTTTCCTTAAGGTCAGCGAGGTCGACTCAAGTCTAGACGAACCAGCCAGCCTCCCTTCAGACGGCGGTCTGGTCATTATGTCAGGGGATGCGTGACCTTGGAGCTAGCTCTGTGACCACGTGACCTCACCAAACCATCCGCCTTTCGGGAATGATGATGATGATGGTTAATAATAATAATAATAATAATAATAATAATAATAATAATAATAATAATAATAATAATAATAATAATAATAATAATAATAATAATAATAATAATAATAATAATAATAATAATAATAATAATAATAATAATAATAATAATAATAATAACAATAATAATAATAATAATAATAATAATAATAATAATAATAATTATTAATAATAATAATAATAATAATAATAATAATAATAATAATAATAATAATAATAATAATAATAATAATAATAATAATAATAATAATAATAGATGCAGATAAATATTTTGTAGGAATTATCTTAGTGCTAATTTCTTGTAGGTACAAGGAGAATATAAAAATAGAGTTAATTTCGCATTTAGTTCAGTGAGATGTAGATTTTTATACAGTAATATTTTGTATATCCCTTACAGTTTATCAGTTATACAAAAGTCATTCAGAATGAAGAGAAGTTCATTTTTGAGAAGATTAAATATACGGACTTTTTCTTAAGAATTTTCTTTGAAAAATAATTAACTTAATAAGTGGCTTTTCAATTTTGCATTATGCTCTACATGCAGTAAATAGGAGAAATATATTGCGCACACAATTTCGACATCAAGAATTCAGCGGAAATACATGTTTTGAGATTCCTTGCCTATCCCCAAAAATCAGTTTTTATAAAAAGGCATGTGTATGTCTGGCAAAAGTGGAAAAGGAAACGTTACAGATTGGGGCATTTTTACCATATTTATTTTAATACACTGAATACTTCTCAGATTTGACACAATTGTATTACAGGATCAGAAAATTTGAAATTTAGTTGTGTAAGTTGTAATATATCTATGACACTTTAAACAGCTATATTTAATTTCTTCATTTCTGACGTCTATATTTTGTTTTAGAAACGTGATTCTGATTGGTCTGTAATATCTTGGTGAAGTTCCTTCATCACGTGATCTCATCACATCTTCTAAATAAAACAGAAATCTGGCATTTTACAAATATTGAACGTGTGTTTCTGCAAGAGTTGATGTCACTGTATAAAGCCGTGGAAGATTCTAGAAATACCTACGAAAAGGACGGATTGTGTTGTCACTTGTTCATATTGTCGACTTGAGAGATGAATCTCGACAGAGATTGACAGAGATCTGTCTGTCTGTATCTAGTAGTTGGTTCAGGGAATCTTGTAAAATCCTTTATCACTCTGGCAGCATCAACTTTCCTGCAATTTCAGTTGGGTACCGCATCTGGATTCACTTGGGTGCGAAGATCTGGAATCTTCGGTCGCCTGCATTCCACAAGGCATTTCCACGCTTCCTTGAAACCAAGTATCTACATAGTATGTCTTCTTCAAGAATATTAAAAAAAAAAAAAAAAAAAAAAAAAAAAAAAAATTAGAAAAATGTCCGTGTGGTATATTTTGAATTTTCTGACTATAGCCTATGTAGTCCTGTTTACTCTGCATGACTTTTGAATAACTGGTAAACCGTAAGAGATAGACCAAATATTACTATAAAAAATCTGATGTGTTGCACTCACATGACTTTCTCTACTCTTGTACTAACCATTCTAACAAACTCTTATTGCTATATCTTCTTCGTGTTAGTTGAGATAAACATTTGTACAAATTATCTTATTGCTTATTTCCTTGTAGGTACAAGGGGAATATTAGAATACAGTAGGCTTTGTGCGATAGTCAAATGTTTTAAAGCTTTGGGATTCTGTTGCCTTTGCCCACTTAACATATAAAAAAATAAACAACGATGATCCTTTTCACGAAAGTTTTAAGTTTTCCGAAACTCACACACATAACAAGGAATATCTCCGAAATGGTTCACCCTACAAGAAAATTTATTTGGACATAAATTGTATATTTTAGCAAGATCTACCTTTTTTGTGTAGTGTGATTTAGTCTATCTCTAACGGTTTACCAGTTATGCAAAAGTCGTCCAGAGTAAATACGACTACAGGGGCTATAGACAGAAAATTCAAAATATACATTTCATTTGCCATAAAAATATCTCAAACATATGGCATTTTAATCAAAATCGTTGGAGCCATTTTCAAGAAAATCAAAATTTTCGAAAAATCTTCCATGTAAAGGGTAGTGTAGGGTGGGGCTATTTTCTTCAAAATCTTCGTGTCGCATCCTTGAAAGACATTAAACTTAAATACCAAGTTTGGCTTTTAACCGACTTTTCGTTTTTGAGTTATGCTGTCCACACACTGACAGACACACGGACCTTTTTCTAAAAATGCTTTTTTTGGATTCAGGGGGCCTCAAAACATATTTCCGGTGAAATCTCGACATCGAATTTTTGGGTGGAATACAATACTTCCCCTACTTACCAGTAGAGAAAGTAAAAATGTAGATCTTGCTAAAACACACAATTTAAGTCTAAAGAATTTTTTTTCACTTAATTGCACTGTATTTCCGTATTGTGATTGGAAAAATGAAATAAAGCAATTTCTATAATTAATTCTATGATGCAATATACTTCTTCAACTTTAGCTATAGGACAGAACATTAAAAATATTGTTAGGTAAGGGTATTATATGTTAAAAACACCGTACTATGGTCTAATGAGCCAGCCAGCGTGTTTATCAGAGAATGCAGTACCTACGTAGATCTGACTTAAGCTCCGGGACTCAAACCCTCGCATCAATCATTCCGCAGAAAGCTGTATATATAATTAGCGGTTCGGTTGCTATTGGCAACACAAAACGAACCGTATAATTACGTGCCACAAAATGTCCGCCCATTTCTTGTAAGGTTTAACACTCCATTAGCAAAATTACTTCATCTAGGGGATGAGCCCGGAGAGGGGGGTGGGGTGGGGGGGGTTACTCATTTATATCCTCTCGTTTGTTTACTTCTATTGTCTGTCCGAACTCCACGTTCCGACAAGAAAATTATTTTGTTGTACAATTTGCATTAATGATAGACGTAAGACCAAATTCAGTGTTTCATATCTTCTCACTAATCTATTTTTATGACTATGAAACTTTTTTACAGTAATTTGCAATTGTATGGTAATGCTTTTGCAGTTTGTTGCAATTTTTTGTACGGAAATATACTGTGCTAAAAATTTCACGTTCTAGCTCTAAATAGGGTTTATCTGCGAAGATCTTAGCCCAATTTTGAAGATAAACTATTGGTCTAAATTTCATTCCTACTTGCAGGTCTACCACACATTTATATCAAAGTAAAAAAATCTATATACGAAATGTTTGTAAGTAATTCAGAAATCTTTTTAAACAGTTTCTGCGTAGAAAAACGAAAACTGGATACGAAATACAGAGATAAAAAAGTAACAATACTGAAACTGATAAAAAGGTGCAAAGAAAGCGGCTGGAACATTAATGAAATGCATATGCGAAATTTGACCAAAAACTTAAAAAATTTATAATTTTTTTGGCTTAGGCCATATAAAGTAGCAGTTAATAAAGGTTTTAAATGGATAATCGCATATCGAACTTTAAACCCCCTTTTACCACAAACTTTTTACAAACTCTTATTCCAATATCTTCTTCTTGTTAGTTGAGATAAACATTTGTACAAATTATCTTATTGCTTATTTCCTTGTAGGTACAAGGGGAATATGGGGATACAGTAGGCTTTGTGCGATACTCAAATCTTTTAAAGCTTTGAGATCCCGTTCTCTTTGCACGCTTAACATATAAAAAAATGAACAACGATGTTCCATTTCACGAAAGTTCTAAGTTTTCCGAAACTCACGCACATAACAAGGAATATCTCCGAAATGGTTCACCCTACAAGAAAATTTATTGAGACATAAATTGTGTATTTTAGCAAGATCTACCTTTTTTATTCAGTAAGATTTTGTCTATCTCTTACGGTTTACGTATTATTCAAAAGTCGTCCAGCGTAAATACGACTACAGGAGCTATAGACAGAAAATTCAAGATATACATTTCGTTTGTCATAAAAATATTTGAAACATATGACATTTTAATCAAAATCGTTAGAGCTATTTTCAAGAAAATAAAAATTTTCGAAAAATTGTCCATGTAAAGGGTGGTTTAGGGTGGGCTATTTTCTTCAAAATCTTCGTGTCGCATCCTTGAAAGATATTAAACTTAAATATCAATGTTCACTGAGTCAGCTCGCCAAGTGAAAGTGCGACTTGCAGAAACATTTCCAAGTGATGTACGATTTCTATCTTTGAGGTAACTTACTTAACTAATTCCCTTAGTTTACATAGAACGAAATACAAACGTATTCGTTTGGTACTTGGCGCTGAGTTATAGAACTAACATAACCTGGTCTTTTATGGTGTGAAAATGCTTGACAACGATGTGAATTTCATTTTTAACGTGAGGGAAAGTATTGTGTGTTGTGTCCTATATATGTAGAATTTCAAGATTATATGTAGAATTTTCTAATCTAATTTCGAGCCACGGTTTCAATGATGTATAAGTGAAAATAGGAGTGGAGAATTTTTTACTGCATGACAAATCGTGTAAAGTAATAATTAATAAATGGCCAATATGAAAATGAACTAGAGATATTATCCCATACGATGTAACGTACAGAACTTGACAATACGTAGATTTCCTACTTTACAATGACCACGTACGTAGATATTAATTGTGAGACAAATTTACTATTTCTCTTCTTTTATGACAAAGTGTATATTGCTGCAGCTTTTCAATACCGCCATGCTGTCTTTGTTGATATTTTATCTATTTACTGAAATCAAAGGCATGGGTTTCAAATGTTACTGTGCCAACGTGCATGCGTTATGTATTTTATTACGAGTCTGTATTTGCCCAAAGTTACGGCGATACCAGAATATTGAGAAAGGGAAAGAATCCACGAATGCACGCCTCATTCCATGGAACTCACTGGAACATTTTTTTAGTTCATAACCACCATAATACAGAACAGTAATTAAATGCACACACATTTAACACTACCACAAAGATACCTTTTGAGGGAAATACTACTATTTAAATTCTTTAAAAGAGCAACAGTTAGAATACAGATATTAGACTTAGCGATACGTTTTAACCATAGTTGTGCATTTCGAAAGACGTTTGGTAAAATAGGAGGGAAATAGGTAATGTGACCAATTATGGAGCAGTTTACAAATTTGTAGTACCGAAGTTGACATGTTGACATGTGTCTCTGGCGCGCAGGGCCGGGGTTCGATCCTCGGTACGGGCGTGGTGACTTTTTCCCGCTGGGACGCGGTGCACTCAGCCTCGTTAGGTCCCGGAGAGACCAATTGAGGAGGTACTTGATAGAAAAGTAGCGACCCCTGTCCGTGAAGACATAACTAGTCGGGAGGACTCTGGACGCTGACCACGTCCCATCATCCAGTATTGCAACCCAGTCATGATGACGCAGCGGTCAGCTGATAAGCCCTGAAGGAGATGTAGTTTTTACTCCAACATACTGTTCTTTACACAAGGAAGTGTAAAACGTATCCAAGAACGAAATTACTTAAATACCCATAATAAGAACATATATTATTGCCAATGTATTTGTAGGTATAAGTGGAATATGAGAATACAATAACGAAAAAAAACCTATAAAAGACTGTCAATTTGAGACAAGTAGGTACACATATTCCTAAACCCAAATCGATAATAAGCAGTATCTCGAAAATGGACGTATTTGAAATAAGCTGTGTATTTTAATGAAACCTACATTTTTTGTGCAGTAATTTTTTGTGTAGGTGTCTCTTACAGTGTATCAGTTATGAAAAAACTCATTCAGAATAAAGAGAACTTCAGAAAATATTCACAGATAATTCAGCGTATATATTTCATTTCTCATGAAAATATTTTAAACATATGTCATTTTAATGAAAATGTTAGAGCCATTTATTAGAAACTCAAAGGCAAGGAAAGTTTTTTATGTTGCATTTTTCGAAGATGCTGATCTTTGGGGAGTTTCAAAACATTTTTCTATGAATTTAAACGAAAAAATGTACACAGTAACAGTTCATTAAGAGAATAATGGAATTTCAGAAACTTACTATACGATATAATTCCGTCATGCCTAAATGTGGTAAATGAATCAGTGATAGAGCCCATGTTAGTGGTTATTTTAGGTTTTTAGCGTGGAGTTGTGGTGATAATCTAGGGACCTGGATGATAATGTTACAAATAAGCCATATTTACGAGATGTCTGCAAGATGCCGCCATTTGACAACCAACGAATTCCTTGCTTCATGACAACATCGTAAAATGTGCTATGTTATGTGGCGTTTCAAAACTCGCGTAGCCTACCTTCCCCACATCTGCTCACACTTTGTTCATTTCCTCAGTACCAATCCACAGTAACACGGTACGTCTGTTTCCTATAAATACAAGATTCATCAACAGTAATGATATTCCAAACCAAATTTGAAGTGCCGTCTTGGAATTTTTCCAGAGTTTTTCTGCACCAATCAATACGTTGTTGTTTGAGTAGTCAGTTTATGTGGAATACATGGACAACACGTCTAACTGTTGATGTAAAATGTTTTGTATTTGACTCATATCAATGTCGTCCTAATAAATTCATAACATGTCCGTCAAACATTGCTCCAACACTGACAACAGTTCTTGGGCCTCCGTCCTTCACGAAATTCATCACTAAGAAAAAACCTATCTATTTTTAATTCGCTGTAACAATTATAAATTGTTGTATTAGACAAATGCATTTCCAACGCGGTTTCACTTTGTTTGGACATTAATGATGATCTAAAATCATAAAAAATCATACCTCAGAAATGTTATCTAATCAAATTCGTTTTTTGGAGGATAAAAATCTTTCAATAATGATAATTAACAAACTATTAGTGGAAATCTAACTACTAATCAACTCGGAAAACATTACAAAGAAGCTTTCAATATAAAAAAATAATACTTTTTATATACTTAGCATTCAAAAATATTTCTGTATCTGCCTCATATTTCCTGATACCAGATACAATGTGAGTAGGCTAAAATAATAGTGAACCTTTTAAGAGCTGTTCGGTAAGTGAAGGTTTTGAAATTTCATTCTTCTTTCCATGACCAGTATATAAAAAATCTGATGTGTTCCACTCACATGACTTTCTCTACTCTTGTACTAAACATTCTTACAAACTCTTATTCCTATATCTTCTTCGTGTTAGTTGAGATAAACATTTGTACAAACTATCTTATTGCTTATTTCCTTGTAGGTACAAGGGGAATATTGGGATGCCGTAGACTTTGAGCGATAGTGAAATCTTTTAAAGGTTTGACATCCCCTTCTCTTTGCATGCTAATATTTCAAAAAATGAACAACGATGTTCCATTTCACAAAAGTTTTAAGTTTTCCAAAATTGACACAAATGACAAGGAATATTTCCGAAATGGTTCACTGTACAAAAAATTTATTTGGACATAAATTGTGTGTTGTAGGGATATCTACATTTATGTATAGTAAGATTTTGTCTATCTCTTACGGTTTACCAGTTATTCCAAAGTCATCCAGAGTAAACAGCACTACATCGGCTACAGCCAGAAAATTCAAAACATACATTTAATTTGTCATACAAATATCTTAAACATATGACATTTTATTTAAAATCGTTAGAGCTATTTTCAAGAAAATGAAAATTTTCGAAAAATTTTCCATGTAAAGGGTAGTTTAGGGTGGGTCTATTTTCTTCAAAATCTTCATGTCTCATCCTTGAAAGACATTAAACTTAAATACATACTTACCAGTATAGAAAGTAAAAATGCGTTTTTTGGATTCAGGGGGGTCTCAAAACATATTGCCGCTGAAATCTCGACATCAAATTTTTGGGTGGAATACAATACTTCCCCGACTTACTAGTAGAGAAAGTAAAAATAAATAACGACTTCTGATTTGAGAAAATATAAGTATTTGAAAATCCAAAGCAAGAAAAACCTCGGAAATGGTTTTGTCGACAAAAATGCATTTCATATAAGTTCTGTGTTTCAACGAGATAGAAATTTTTGTATACTAAAATTTTATGTATCTGTTACGGTTTATCAGTTAAAGGTCATTCAAAATGAAGAGAACCTCAGAGAATATTCAACATATCTATGCTTACATTTCATGTGACATGAAAATATATTAAACATGCATTTTAATTAAAACATTTAGGGCAGTGTTTAGGAAAATTATTATTTTTGAAAAATGTTCCATGTAAAGGTTATTCTTGGCCTAGGAGATTCCT